>NW_026844020.1:3303245-3538269 GCF_029531705.1 Pantherophis guttatus
GAAAATCTATGGAGCCGACTAAAGAAATTTGTTAGTCAGAAGCAACCCAGCAATAAAACCCAGTTAACAGAAGCCATCCTTCAATCTTGGTTTCACATTAGAACAGCTGCGGAACTAAAAGACTTGGTTCACTCCATGGGAAGACGTTGTAAAGCTGTAATTCATGCTAAAGGTTACCCAACTAAGTATTCACTGACATGAGGATAATTTTTGTATACTTCATTTTTTCTATGGTGATCATTTTTGTGTATCTCGTTTTTTCTATATGTTTCACTTTTCTTCTTTATACTGTAACTGCTATTCTAATAGCAAATCCTTCCTAAAAGTTATTGCATTACATTCTTGATTAAATTATCTTTCCATTGATATATAACTTTATGGTACTACTCCAAAAAAAAAAAAAAAAAAGTGGTGTTATTAAGCTAGTTTTAGAAAATACACTTTTCCCAAAAGGTTTCCACAATTTTCCCCACTACTGTATATTTTTGGCAAAAGCTACTTTAATAAAGACTCCTGCCAAATGGCGATCAAATCACTCTGGGACACTGCAACTGTCATTAAGTCCATGCCAGTTGCCAAGTGCCCAAATTTTGATAATGTGGATTTGTAGGATGCTGCGATGGTCCTAAGGGCAAGGAGAGGTCGTAAGTCATTTTTTCAGTGCTACTGTCTTTCTTTTTTAATTTTTTTTAATTTTTTAGACAAATAAAACATTTAATAGATCAGTCATTCCTTCCATGCGACATCTCAGTGTTGTCTCCAAAACTTCTTTTTGTTGTTTCTTCTATCTTCATTCTCGCCAAGTCCATTACACAATTCTTCACAATATTCTAATTGTAGCATTTTTATACATAACTATTGATTTACTTATTTGTATCTCTTTTCTAACCAATGGTAAAATTGATTCCATATCTTAAAAAGTATTCTGAATCCTCTCTTTCTTTAATCATCAAAGTTAATCTATTCATTTCTGCACAATCTATTTTTTTTTAATTACTTCTCCTTCCAAAGCAGTATTTTCTCTGCTTTCCAGTTTTGTGCATAAACAATCCTTGCAGCTGTTATTACATGTATAATCAAATAGGTATTTTCTTTACTAATTTTCTCTGGGAGACTACAGTAACTTTCACTAAACGAATGGTTGTAAGTTGAGGACTGCCTTTACAATCTAATTTTGGTCTTCTTATGGATTTGCTATCGGTCCTTTGAGTTCGCCCAGGCAAGAAACACCAAGTGTAAGTACTAACTCCACCTTTATTGTGAGGTTACGGTCACAAAACCTTGTTCAGTCTGAAAACATTGTTCTCCTCCTTTATTTTTATTTATTGATTTGTATCCCATCATCGTCATTATTATTTTTACAAATAACTCAAGGCGGTGAAGATATCCAACCCATCTTCCTACACATATTTTCCACACAACAACAACCCTGTGAGGTGCGTTGGGCTGAGAGGGAGAGACCGGCCTCAAATCACTCAATCAACTTTAATGACTAAGGTGGGACTAGAACTCACTGTCTCCTGGTGATTGTCCCAAAGTCACCCAGCTGTCTATGATGCCTATGGGGGAACTAGAACTCTCCATCTCCTGGTGATTGGCCTGAATTACCTAGTTTTCATGCCAAAGGCGGGACTAGGACTCACCATCCCCCGGTGATTGACCCAAAATCACCCAATTGGCTTTCACGCCTAAGGCGGGACTAGAATTTACCGTCTCCCGTTTTTTGCTTTCCAGAAAACTAGGAAGGGTCCTTTCTGATGCTTCCCCGGTCCTCTTTTTCTTTCTGTGGGTTGGGAACCTTAACCCTTTTTCGTGGCATTCGCCTGGGTCTGCAGCTCTCCCTTCTGTCCCCCCCCAAGGTCATTCTCATTCCCACAGACCACAAGCAGGAATGGGATTCAGCTGGTTCAGGTAAACCGGATGTAAGTGCAGGGCCCACACGGAGGTGAAAAACGGGCCTACCGGAAGTCCCGGAAATCCGGAAATGGCGCCGCGTTTCTTGCCTCCGGAGCCCGGGGGAGGCCGTTTTCACCCTCCCGGAGGCTTGAGGAAAGCCTCCAGACTAGGCCACGCCCCCATGGCCACGCCCCCCCCCCAGCAACCAGGCAGAGAACTGGTTGCTAAAATTTTTCAATCCCACCCCTGACCACGAGAGGTGCTTTCTGGATCTGCACTACCTTAAAGGGCTGTTGTGGGTTCTCAGCCCACAAGACAAGCTTCCAACTGACACAGCTTCCATCTCTTCATTCTGTGTGTCTTTCCCTCCCAGCTCTTTCTTTCCTGGGCTCTTTTGTCTTCCCTCATGCATTATGGAACGCAACAGGTGTTATTGGCAAGGTGCTCCGTTCAAATGAGAGGCGGCCAGGGTCAAAAATGCTGCCCCCCCTCCCCAAATCGGCACAAGCAGCCGAAAGAGATGGTACAACGTGGCCTCCAGCGATCTGGATCTTCGTGGAGAGAATATTAAATATTATCTTATACTGGAATGGGAGCCCAGCAAAACTCCGCCTGCCTCACTGGCTGTTGGCTTTTTGCCTCTCGAGGATCCGGGTTGGCAAACGGCCAGATTATGCAGGAAAATAAAATGTTATTTGTGATGCCTTCATTTTCGATTAAGCCATCCTTATTTTGAAATTTCTATAACGGTTCAGCATAATTACGCTGGAATTTAAACAGTGTATTATTCTCTTGTTTCTGCGAAAGCCGGTTTGGTCTAGTGGCTGAGATGCGGGCCTAGAAACCGGGAGATTATGAATTCTAGTTCTGCCTTGGGTATGAAAGCCAGTTGGGTGACTTTGGGCCAATTACCAGGAGATGGTGAATTCTAGTCCTGCCTTAGGCATGAAAGCCAGTTGGGTGACTATGAGCCAATCACCAGGAGACGGGGAGTTCTAGTCCTGCCTTGGGCATGAAAGCCAGCTGGGTGACAATGGGCCAATTACCAGGAGATGGTGAATTCTAGTCCTGCCTTAGGCATGAAAGCCAGTTGGGTGACTATGAGCCAATCACCAGGAGACGGGGAGTTCTAGTCCTGCCTTGGGCATGAAAGCCAGCTGGGTGACAATGGGCCAATTACCAGGAGATGGTGAGTTCTAGTCCTGCCTTAGGTACGAAAGCTATGCTGGTTCCTCTTTCTGAGCCCAACCCACCTCAGGGAGTTGTTGCCGTGGGGAAAAAGAGGAGGCAGGTAAGTTTAAGATATATAAAACCGGAGAGATAAAAATCTAATAATCATAACAGCAAGAAACACAGCCAGAGGCCATCACGTCAATCAAACGTCAAAGCAAAAGGATTGTCTTCTCAAGAGAAGGAAATTGCTCACCTCCCATGGTTGTTCACAGCTTGAATCCAGAAATCTATCTTGGTGCTGTACGAAAGAGTTTTTTTTTTTTTTAAAAAAAGAGGAAGATAAATTTATTCATTCATTCATTCATTCATTCATTCATTTTCATTCATTCATTCATTCATTCATTCGATTTATATATGCCACCCTTCTCCGGAGACTCAGGGCGGCTTACAATGCGTTAAGCAAGAGCCTTCATACTTTTGTATATACCTGTTTAGTTGGGCTTTCGGCCCCCCCAAGCGGTGTTCTTTTTTTATACAAAGTCAGCTTATTGCCCCCACAATCCGGGTCCTCATTTTACCTACCTCGGAAGGATGGAAGGCTGAGTCAACCTTGAGCCTGGAGAGATTTGAACTTGCAGTAATTGCAGGCAGCTGGTGCTACTTAACAGCACTTTAGTCTGCTGCGCCACCAAGGCTCTTATTTTATTTACTATTTAAATGAAACGCTGAAGTTAACCAGATTCTCCGGTTACGCTAAACGTCATGTTGTACAGGCCAATCTGAGGAACAATTGAGGCCAAAATTTGTGTCGCTAAGTGGAGCAGCTACTCAGTGAGTTTTGCAACGTTCCTTGCCGCAATTTTTAAAGGAATCCTTGCAGTTAAGTTAGTCACATGGCCGTTAAAAGAATCAGGAATCACCCTATTGATCCTGCCCGTCATAAGGTCGTAAGACGGGATGGCGTGACCTCGAGAAACTGCAACCGTCACAAATACATGCCAGTTGCCAAGCGTTTAAATTTTGATCACATGATCACGGGAGAATGCTGCTAAGGTTGTAAGTGTGAAAAGCAATCCTAAATCACTGTTTTCGCTAACTTTGTAACGTCAAGTGGCCACTAAACAAACGGCCGTAAGCTGAGGACTACCTGGAGTGTAGAGAATGCAAATGGGGGTATATGCATAATTTTGTATTTATTTATTTATTTTGTCATGTTTACGTAGGGTACATTGAGAGCGGGACTTCCAACGAAATTTCATTTTAATGTATGCCGATTAGGGTGCATTCAAAGTGACGCTAAAGTTTAATCTTAAATCTTCTAAGCCTCTAAGAACTAAGGGAGAGTCGTTCCGTGTTTTCAAAAATCAGCCCCACGTGAAACGATCCGTTATACAATCCCAGTTTGAATAAAAATACGTAGAACAGGGGTGTCAAACTCAAGGACCGCGAGGTGCTTAGATCTGGCCCGCGCGGCCACCCTGAGCTCTGTTTTTTGCTGGCGGAGGGTTGCAGGCAGAGGAGGGTCTCAGCAGGTTCTGACCAGTTCTGGAGAACCGGTAGCGGAAATTTTGAGTAGTTCGGAGAACCGGTAGTAAACAATTCTGACTGGCCCCGCCCCCATCTATTCTCTGCCTCCCGAGTCCCAGCTGATCGGGAAGAAATGGGGATTTTACAGTATCCTTCCCCTGGAGTGGGGTGGGAATGGGGATTTTGCAATATCCTTCCCCTGGAGTGGGGTGGGAATGGGGATTTTGCAATATCCTTCCCCCAGGAGCGGGGAGGGAACGGGGATTTTACAGTATCCTTCCCCTGGAGTGGGATGGGAATGGGGATTTTACAGTATCCTTCCCCTGGAGGGGGAGAGAATGGGGATTTTGCAGTATCCTTCCCTGGAGTGGGGAGGGAATGGAGATTTTACAGTATCCTTCCCCTGGAGTGGGGAGAGAATGGAGATTTTACAGTATCCTTTCCCTGGAGTGGGGAGGGAATGGAGATTTTACAGTATCCTTCCCCAGCCACGCCCACCAAGCCATGCCACACCCACAGAACCGGTCGTAAAAAAAATTTGAAACCCACCACTGGTTTCAGGAGGCCGTCGTGGATAAAAATGGAATCCGGGAGGGCCACGCGCAGCCTCCCCGAGTTCTGTTTTCGCTGGCAGAGGGCTGCAAGGGGCCTTCGCGGCTCAAAACAGAGCCTCGATGAGTGACGTCGAGCTGGCCACACCCACCCTGGCCATGCCCTGCCCCCCCCGGCCCCCGAGGTCAAACACAACCCTGATGTGGCCCTCAATGAAATTGAGTTGGACACCCCTGGCTTAAAACAACGAAACACACACACACACACACACACACACACACAGAGAGAGAGAGAGAGAGAGAGAGAGAGAGAGAGAGACGTACCGTAGCGGAGTTTTAAAGCATGACAGTTGAAAGGCCTCAAGCATATTGAAAAAGACTTTCTCCGCTACTTCTTTCGCCTGTCAAGAGAAAGGATGGGGTGGGGGAGAAACAATCAAATGCGATCAACCGTATTCTTAATTTTTAAAACAAAGGATAAATAATGCTAGTCCTTGACTTACAACCGTTCCTTTATTGACCGTTCGAAGTTACAACGGCACTGAAAAAAAGTGACCATTTTTCACACAGATGATCGAAATTCAGACGTTTGGCCACCGACTCGTATTTATGACGGTTGCAGTGTCCCGGAGGTCACGCGATTCCCTTTGGCGACCTTCTGACACGCAAAGCAAGAAACCTTGGTGGCGCAGCGGACTAAAAACTGCTGTTATAAGTAGCACTTAGCTGCCAGCTGCCTGCAATGACTGCGAGTTCGAATCTCGCCAGGCTCAAGGTCGACTCAGCCTTCCATCCTTCCGAGGTAGGTAAAATGAGGACCCGGATTGTGGGGGCAATAAGCTGACTTTGTATAAAAAAGAACACCGCTTGGGGGGGGCCGAAAGCCCTACTAAGCAGGTATATACAAAAGTATGAAGGCTATTGCTTAATGCATTGTAAGCCGCTCTGAGTCTCCGGAGAAGGGCGGCATATTAATCGAACCAATAAATAAATTATATATATATATAATATATCTCCATCCATCCTATCTATCTACCCATCCATCCATCCATCCATCCATCCATCCATCCATCCATCTCTATCCATCTATCTATCTGTCTGTCCGTCTGTCCATCCATCCATCCATCCTATTTATCTATCTACCTACCTACCTACCTATCTCATCTCTATCTATCTATCTATCCATCCATCCATCCATCCATCCATCCATCCATCCATCCATCCGTCTAGCTATCTTTCATCTATTTATCTATCTCATCTATTTATCTATCTTTATCAATTTATCTATATCTATATCTATCTATCTATCTATTTATAGATAGCTGCCTGCAATTACTGCGAGTTCGAATCTCACCAGGCTCAAGGTTGACTCAGCCTTCCATCCTTTCGAGGTAGGTAAAATGAGGACCCGGATTGTGGGGGCAATAAGCTGACTTTGTATAAAAAAGAACACCGCTTGGAGGAGGGGGCCAAAAGCCCTACTAAGCAGGTATATACAAAAGTATGAAGGCTATTGCTTAACACATTGTAAGCTGCCCTGAGTCTCCGGAGAAGGGCGGCATATAAATCAAACTAATAAATAAATAAATAAATAAATAAATAAATAAATAAATAAATAAATAAATAAATAAATAAATAAATAAAGTGGGGGAGCCTGATCCGCTTAACAACCCTGTGACTGGGTTAAGAACGGCAGGGATTTACTGAACCACTGTGGCGAGAAAAGTCGCGAAACGGGGGCAGCGCTCGCTGAGCAACTGTCTTTCCTCAGCAATGGAAATTTGGGGCTCAATTGTGGTCGTAAGTCGAGGACTAACTGTACACGCTGAAGACAGAATAGGGCAACCTGTGGCCGTGGTTGGCAACACAGTGTAAAGCTGAACGAGGGAGATCCAGAGATCTTGGCTTCAATGAATAAACACCGTATTTTTCAGAATATAAAATGCACCTTAGTTTTTGGGGAGGAAAATAGAGGGGGGTGGGATTCTGCCTGTATTCATCTGGCTAGTCCAGGGGTCAGCAACCTGCGGCTCTGGAGCCGCATGTGGCTCTTTCACCCCTCTGCTGCGGCTCCGTCACTCAAAATATGCATTACAACCGCCAATGTGCGACACCCACCGACACACGATTTATTGAGCTTTTCAACCCCCGGTAGGCCAACCATGGATAAATCCAAGAAAAGAAAAGTTTCAGAAGAAAACAGAACGTTTAATTCAACTACATATGCTAGCTCAAGAAATAGTCAGGCACAGGAAGGGTTTTGTGGCTCCCGGTGTTTTCTTTTCTGTGGGAAACGGGTCCAAATGGCTCTTTGAGTGTTTAAGGTTGCAGACCTCTGTGCTAGTCCTTAGCCTGGTCAGCTTCACCACATTAGTTCGCTCACTGGTTTTGAGGTTGGGGCTGGTTGGGGCTAAAAAACAGTTTCAAAAGCACAGCTGATCATCGGAGGGAGCAGAAATTAGAAAAACAGGCAAAGCACGGAAGATCGCTTCGCTCGTGTTGGGGCTGAAAAACAGCTTCTAAAGCACAGCTGATCGTCGGAGGGAGCAGCAATTAGAAAAACAGGCAAAGCACGGAAGATCGCTTCGCTCGTGTTGGGGCTGAAAAACAGCTTCAAAAGCACAGCTGATCGTCGGAGGGAGCAGCAATTAGAAAAGCAGGCAAAGCACGAAGATCGCTTCGCTCGTGTTGGGGCTAAAAAACAGCTTCAAAAGCACAGCTGATCGTCGGAGGGAGCAGCAATTAGAAAAGCAGGCAAAGCACGGAAGATCGCTTCGCTCGTGTTGGGGCTAAAAAACAGCTTCAAAAGCACAGCTGATCGTTGGAGGGAGCAGAAATTAGAAAAGCAGGCAAAGCACGGAAGATCACTTCGCTCGTGTTGGGGCTGAAAAACAGCTTCAAAAGCACAGCTGATCCTCGGAGGGAGCTCCAGTGACTAAAGCAGGCAAAGCGCGGAAGGGGTAAGAGAAGGCAGCAGCTGTTCCGGGTAGCCAAACGTCGAGCAATTGGAGGCTGAAAACACAATGCACAGAGCCCAAAAACACAAGCCATTGTCGGTGGCAATCTCTGCAGCCAGGAAAAGGATGGGTGGAGGCCGAAGGGTAGGGGCCGGCAGGTGGGCGGGGCTACATTCGGAGTATAAGACGCACCCAAAGTTTCAGCCTCTTTTTAGGAGGGGGAAAAAGTGCGTCTTATACTCCGAAAAATACGGTAAATTAGATCCAGAATTATAATTTCTTATACACAAGCACACCAGATAAGGGGATGAAAGAGGTTGTATAATTCAGGTAGTCCTTGACTTATGAACACATTTGGGAGAGGGAATTTCTTTTGTTAAACTAGATGGTTGTTAAGCGAATCAGGCCTGATTTTACCACCTTTTTTTTGGCCACGATTGTTAAGTAAATCAGTGCCATCGCTAAGTGAATCATGCCGTTGTTAAGTGCAACTATGCTTGCCAGAAGGTCGCAAAAGGGGATCACATGACCCTGAGACACTGCATTGGTCATAAATACGAGCTAATTGCCAAGCATGTGAAATTTTGAATCACACGACCATGAGAACGCTGAAATGGTCGTTAAGAGTGAAAAACGGTCCTAAGTCACTTTTTTCAGGGGCCGTTGTAACTTCGAACGGTCACTAAGTGATTGGTTGTTAAGTTGAGGAAGGAAGGAAGTACCTTTGTAACGTGCGACGTTTTGGAGAAAATGTCTATACCAGCCAGGACAGCCTCCACCACAGCAAAATAGATCTGAGATAAGAGTTTGCTTAAAAAGAGAAAAAGAAATGCAATATGAATGATGAAGATTCATTAAGATTTTTAACTTCACACAATCCAAAATTCCTTTACACGACAGAGTCACACAATGATAGTTTTTTGTTTTGTTTTTTAAAGAAAAGACCCTGAAGGAAGAACAGATAATCGTTGTCATTTATGGATTTCAAGATTTAGAAAGGGGAAGTTTGTGGAAAGAAGGAAATTGATGTAACTTTGGAGAGGTAAAGTAGATAAAATATAAATATAATTATAATTGCCATCAGAAAGTTTGGAAGCCTTCCCTTCCCTTCCCTTTTTCCCCTACCCTTCCCTTCCCTTCCATTTCCTTTCTTCCCTTCCCATCCCTTTCTTCCTTTCCCTTCCCTTTCTTTTCTTCCCATCTCTTTCTTCCTTTCTTTTCTTCCCATCCTTTCTTCCTTTCCTTTCCTTTCTTTCCTTCACATCCCTTTCTTCCTTTCCCATCTTTCTTTCCTTCACATCCCTTTCTTCCTTTCCCTTCCCTTTCTTTTCTTCCCATCCCTTTCTTCCTTTCCTTTCTTCCCTTTCTTCCCTTCCCATCCCTTTCTTCCCTTCCCATCCCTTTCTTCCTTTCCCATCTTTCTTTCCTTCACATCCCTTTCTTCCTTTCCCTTCCCTTTCTTTTCTTCCCATCCTTTTCTTCCTTTCTTTTCTTCCCATCCTTTCTTCCTTTCCTTTCCTTTCCTTTCCTCCCTTTCTTCCCTTCCCATCCCTTTCTTCCTTTCCCTTCGCTTTCTTCCCTTCCCTTTCTTCCCTTCCCTTCTTTTCCTTTCCTTTCCCCCTTGTTCCTATTTCTATTTTCTTTCTTATTCACTATTCTTTATTCTCGTCATTTCAGTTTCTCATATTTGTAGTCCTTTTTATCTTCAATCAAATTTATATTAAAAAAAAGACCTTGAACACAAGGCAAATCTTGGTAAACTCGGTGCCATTAGTAAAGTAAAAAAAAAAAAGCGAAGAAGCTGATATAAATCAACAAGCTCTATTGGGAAAACTCTGATTTTAGATGTAAATCAAAGCCTCTGGAGTGGGATATTTTAAAAAAAGCATTCAAATTGCAATTGTGTACAGTGTACAATCACAACTGGCATGCATTATGGATTGTTCTGCTCAGCCAGAGGTGCTTAGAAAAGGACCGTGGAATTATTATAAAAGGATATTTTGAAAAAACTTACACTTCTTCTGTTTTCTTTTCCAATCCATCGTCACTTCCTTTTTACACAAATAGAGAAACACAAGTTATTTCGCTCTCTTCCACCCTTAAATTGTTATTTTGCATCTTTTTATATATAATCCTTGAAATGCACTTAAAATTTTTCCGATCCACTTTTAGCATTTTGAACGTGGGATGTAGAGAGTAGTTAGTCCTCGACTTACTTCATTTAGTGACCGTTCCAAAATTGTAGCAGCACTGGAAAAAGTGACTTACGACTGTTTTTTTCACACTTACGACCGTGGCAGCATCCCAGGATCATGCGATTTACATTCGGATGCTTCGCAAGTGACTCATATTTATGACAGTCGCAGTGTCCTAGGGTCACGTGATCCCCTTTTGCGACCTCCGGACAAGCCAAGCCAATGGGAAAACCAGATCCACTTAAGGACCGTGTTACTACCTGAACAGCGGCAGTGATTCCCTTAACGGCTGTGGCAAGAAAGGTCGTAAAATGGGGCAAAGCTCAGGTAACATGTGTCTCACTTAGCGACATCAATGTTGGGCTCAATTGAGGTTGTAAGTCAAGGACTTCCTTTTTAGCATTTTGAAATTGGGATTTTTCACGCTGAGCTTTGAGGAGAGGTTTATTAGCTGCTTCTAGAGGCATCTGGAAGGAAGGGGGCGGGGGGGTCAAGGAAGACAAGAGGGGGTTGCTGTCAGTTCTCCTGGTTTGCATTTTGCCCGACAGTGCTGTGACAGGGTGGGCATTTTTGAAGGACTGCCTAGTATGGCGATCATTCAGGAAACAGGCAGGGGAGAAATCCTGGATCAGCGGCTGGACTTACCGAGGTAAGGAGTGTGAGTGGCGCCGAAGAAATAGGTCCTGGAACAAGCCAGGGGTCCCTTGGGGGAGACACACTGCACCACCTGTTGTTGGTAAACACAAAATGGACTGGTCAACTAGGGCCTCCACGTCCATCCGTCCATCCATCCAGCCATCCAGCCATCCATCCATCCATCCATCCATCCTCTTGCTAATCTATCTTATCTATCTATCCATCCACCCACCCATCCAACCATCTACTCATCCATCCATCCATCCACCCATCTATCGATCGATCGATCGATTATCCATCTAATCTTTATATATCATCTTGTCTATTATCTATCTATCTACTCATCCATCCACCCATCTACCCATCTACCTATGTACCTATCTACCTACCTATCTTCCATCCAATCTATATATCGTCCATTTATCCATTAATCCATCCATCTACTCATCCATCCATCCATCTACTCATCCATCCACTCATCCATCCATCCACCCACCCACCCATCCATCTTCCATCTAATCTATATATCACTTATCTTATCTATGTACACATCCATCCATCCATCCACTCATCCATCCATCTATTCATCCATCCACCCATCTATCTCTATCTATTGATCGATCCATCTAATCTATATATCGTCTATCTTGTCTATCTATCTACTCATCCATCCATCCATCCATCTACTCATCCATCCATCCATCCATCCATCCATCTACTCATCCATCCATCTATCTATCCATCCATCCATCTTCCATCTAATCTATATATTGTTTATCTTATCTAACTACTCATCCACCCATCCATCTACTCATCAATCCATCCATCCACTCATCCATCCACCCATCCATCTACTCATCCATCTATCTACTCATCCATCCATTCATCCATCCATCCATCCATTTTCCACATCTATCTATTTTCCACATTTATTATTTTTACAAAGAACACAAGCCGGAAAACAGATATAACCCATCTTCCTGCTCCTAGTTTCCCCACGCAGGAATGACTCCTATTCCTCTGTTGGCGAAGCTTGACAGCTTGAAGATGAGTGAACTTCAACTCCCAGAATTCCCCAGGCAGCAAGGCACAGTGCCTTGACCCCAGCGCATCTGAAACTTCCATGCCAGGGGCTTACCATGTGTTTGGCGATGCTGCCAGCCAGGCCCGTATTGCGAAGCAGGTGCCCTTCCGAGGGGAAGCTGAAATTGCCCGAATTCAGGTTTTCTCTGGACGAGTGGGTGCCAAAAAGTGCAAACGGCTGCCTGCTGGGGCTGATCACACACAAAGAGCAAATTTATTTATTTATTTATTATATTTCTATACCGCCTTTCTCCCGTAGGACTCAAGACGGTGTACAGTCAAGAAAAATATAGACACACAAACATCATAAAATTGCTAATTAAAATTGTTACTTAGTTTGGTCAATTAAATAAAACCCAGAATTAGATCACATTTAAAAAATCATTCACATGTTCGTATGTTTAGCCTTGCCTGTTGGAACATCAGGGTCTTGAGGGCACGGCGGAAAGCACGGAGATCAGGGATATTCCGTATCTCCGGGGGCAGTTCATTCCAAAGGGTTGGAGCCCCCACAGAGAAGGCCCTCCCCCTGGGAGTCTCCAGTCGACATCATTTGACTGACGGTACCCTGAGTAGTCCCTCCCTGTGAGAACGAACTGGTCGGTGGGAGGCTATTGGTGGCAAAAGACGGTCTCGTAGGTACCCAGGTCCTAAGCCATGGAGCGCTTTAAAGGTGATAACTAACACACTTAATGACACACTTCCCTTCTATTGGAAGTCAAAGCACTAAGAAACAGGCCACGTTTCAAAACGGGTAAAGAAAAAAGAGATTTAAAAGGGCAATACTGCAGCAGGAGAAATTGGGAGGAGTTGGATAACACCTTTTTCCGAGTAGCAATGTTTTAAATTTTTATTTTATTAAAAGTCCCACATTTTCTTGGGTTGCTGTTTATGTCAACAGAAGGGGACAGAGGCGATAAGAGAACTGAACTGCTTCTCCATCGCTCCATCCCCTCTGCCTTTCCGTTGGAATAAGCAGCAACCCAAGAAAATTTGGGACTTTTAATAAAAAATTGCTGTTCGGAAAAGGTGATCTCTGGTGAACATGGGGGAATTATGGGCTATACATCCATGGACAACATCTGCAGGCCTTGAAAAAGATGCAGCGGCTTTAATGATCTTAAGAGATGTGGCTGCTTTAATGATCAGCGAAACCAAACTTTGCTGGCTGCAATACAAGTAGTCCTCGATTTACAACCACAATTGAGTCCAAAATTTCCATTGGTATTAGTTAAGTGAGTTTTGCCCCATTTCACGACATTTCTTACCACCGCTGTTAAGTGAATCACTGCAGTTGATAAGTTAGTAACTCGGTTGTTAAGAGAACCTGGTTTCTCCCATGGGCTTTGGTCACCAGAAGGTAGCAAAAGGGAATCACATGACCCCCCTCGGGACACTGCAACCTGTTGTAGTCCGCCAGCAGCCCACGGAGCTAGTAGCGGAGTCGGAGAGTGAGGAAGCTGGGGAGGAACATAGGCCAGTCCTGGAGACAGGGAAATGCCCGGACGAGGGCTCTGCGTCAGAGGCAGAGATGGGGCCAGGGCCATCTGGGAGCAATGCGCGGACTCCGGAGCCTCCAGAGTCGGACATCAGAAAGGCAGAGGAATAGGAGGAGCCTGTTCCTAGTGCGCGCATGCTCAGAGCTGCCAGAAGACAAGGACAGTTAAAACAAAAGGGACGACTCGGGAGTAAGGCCAGGAGATGATTGGTCCCTCCCATAAGACTTAAAAGAAGAGCAAAGGCTCTTGGGCTCTTGGTAGGAAAGCAACGTTGCTAAATCTGTTTCCAGTCGGCATCTCTCATTTCTGAACTTCATGGGGCTTTGCCAAGAAAGGCCTTTGGCAGGGTGCCAAAGAAGATAAACTTTTGTGATAAGCCCGAAGGACTTTTTCTGAAGGACT
The DNA here is from genome assembly GCF_029531705.1 of Pantherophis guttatus. Next base: position 3,317,165 of record NW_026844020.1, read on the forward strand.
TGTTTTGGAATTAATTTGGACTAAGCTGGGAATGAAATAATTCCCAGCTGTTATAATAAAATAGGTTTGTTTAAGACTAATTGTGTCTTGTAATGACTAAGTGAGCCTGGGTCACAACACAACCGTCATAAAGGTGAGTGAGTTGCCAACTGTCTGAATTTTGATCACGTGACCCTGGGGACGCTGCAGTGGGTCGTGAGTGTGCAAAAGGGTCATAAGTCACTTTTTTCACTGATGTGAAAGTTTAGAGGAGCGTTTTTCAACCTTGGTAGCGCTGGCTGGGGGATTCTGGGAGTTGAAGTCCACCCATCTTCAAGCTACCAAGGTTGAGAAACACTGGTTTAGTGACTTCAAACGGTCACTGAGTGAACTGTTGTTAAGTCGAGAACTACCTGTATTATGAGGTCACTATTCGGAGTGAATAAGCAGGAAGCCAACGGAAGCATTTTTAACACACAGCAAGCATATTCAGTGGTTTTTCTCAGGGAACAGAAATTCTGATTTAAGTACAGAAAAACACTCACCCCAGGTTTAATTCCCCAAGCCTTCCCATAAAAAGGATTGGCTAAGAAGTGATGCAAAGACCCCCCACTTTTGTGCCAAAGACCCCCCCGAAAAGCTGCAATCAGACAAAATAATAACCAATCTCCCCTCCTGCTTATACATCAATTTCCAAGGTAACATCTGGATTGCCAATTCTGAAACGTTGCCGGATAGGAAGGTAGAAGTTTATCCTTGAGGATACATGATGAGATTTCGAAATGATGGCCATAAATCTGACATTTTATAGTATTTTTCCTTCAGCTATTTGATGGAGGAGGAAGAAGAAGGTTTTCAAAGGCTCGAGGTGCAAACATCCCCTCTGAAGTTATAGCTCTCTTTTTTATTATTATTATTATTAGAGGACAAAACAGAAATTTTATTTGTGTGTTGATGTGACCCCTGCACAGCAAGGAAGTTACGGAAAGAAGGAATTACCTGTTATCTGTTATATGGCTTGAAATCAGACCGTGGCTGAAGTAACTTCGGAATGGCTGCAGAGGAAAAAAAAAACATTATCATTAAAATAAATAGGGAAGTGAAATAATCTCTACGCTGCCGTTAAAAAACATTTTGCCAAAGATGGATGAGGATAGTGCTGCTCTATAAACTATTACGGATAATATGTTTAAATATATCAGGATAAAGAATGAATTATTAAATATTAAAAGAGAATATATGATTAAAAATGGAGAAAATAGAGTTTGAGGACGAAAGAAGGATACTGTTTATAGAAATAAGAATAGAAATATTAAGAAAAAAGAATAGAAATATTAAGATTTGATTAAAAAATATGGAAAAAGAACACTTTGGCAGAAATTGTAATTGAGTAAAATATATTTGGATATGATAAATTGTATATATGATATGATATGGTCTGTTTCATAAAATATGTGGTGTGTGTTAGCGGGGGGAAAAAACCAATAAAACCTGATTTAAAAAAATACAAACTATTACAGATTACGGACATACAGGTATAGTCCTTAAGTTACAATGGTTCATTTAGTGACCATTTGAAGTTGCATCACTAAAAAAAGTTGACTTGTGACCGGTTTTCAGATTTAGGACCGCTGCAGCATCCTCATGATCCCGTGAGCAAAATCTGGACGTTTCGCTACTGGTTCGTATTTATGACGGTCGCAGTGCCCCTTTTTGCGACGTTCTGACAAGCAAAGTCAAGGGGGGGGGGGAAGTCAGATTCGCTTAACAATTGTGTTAGTAACTTAATGGCTGCAGGGATTCGCTTAGTAACGGTAACAAGAAGGGTCGTAAAGTGGGGGTATAACTCATTTAACTACTGTCTTGGTTAGAAACTCAAATTTGGGGCTCGATTGTGGTCGTAAGTCGAGGACTACCTACAGAGGGATGCCAGCTAGTTCTGCAAATTGTGAGCCCTAGCCAAGCCTAACATCTTGTTGTCAAGAGCTGTCAGGCAGAAAGCTTTCTGGCGTCTTCACGACATTCGTGATGGCGCAGTGGTAAAAGTGAAGTGAAGCTATTGGAGGCTGACTCACTGCTCAGTCCAGCGGTTCAAGTCTCATCGGCTCAAGGCTAACTCAGCCTTACGTCCTTCTGAGGTCAGTAAAATGAGGACCCAGATTGTTGGGGGCAGGAGGCCGACTCTGTAAACCACTTAAGAGAGGGCTGTGAAGCATTGTGAAGCGGTGTATAACTCTAAGTGCTTATTCTATTCTATTCCATTCCATTCCATTCCATTCCATTCCATTCCATTCCATTCCTTCTATTCTATTCTATTCTATTCTATTCTATTCTATTCTATTCTATTCTATTCTATTCTATTCTATTCTATTTATTCTATTCCATTCCATTCCATTCCATATTTTATATTCTATTCTATTCTATTCTATTCTATTCTATTCTATTCTATTCTATTCTATTCTATTATTCTATTCTATTCTATTCCATTCCATTCCATTCCATTCCATTCCATTCCATTCCATTCCATTCCATTCCATTCCATTCCATTCCATATTTTATATTCTATTCTATTCTATTCTATTCTATTCTATTCTACTCTATTCTATTCAGAATCCTATTCTATTCTATTCTACTATTTCTATTCAATTCCATATTTTCCATTCCATTCCAGTCCATTCCAGTCTATTCTATTCTTCTATTCTATTCCATTCCATTCCATTCCTTCCATATTTTCTATTCTATTCTATTCTATTCAGAATCCTATTCTATTCTAGTCTACTCCTATTTCTATTCAATTCCATATTTTCTATTCTATTCTATTCCATTCCATTCCATATTCTATTCCATTCCATTCCATTCCATTCTACTCCTATTTCTGTTCCATTCCATATTTTCTATTCTATCCTATCCTATCCTATCCTATCCTATCCTATCCTATCCTATCCTATCCTATCCTATCCTATCCTATCCTATCCTATCCCATTCCATTCCTTCCATATTTTCTATTCTATTCTATTCTACTCTATTCTATTCTATTCAGAATCCTATTCTATTCTATTCTACTCCTATTTTTATTCCATTCCATTCCATTCCATTCCGGATTCTATTCCGGATTCTGTTCTGTTCTGTATTCTGTTCTATTCTATTATTCTGTTCTGTGTCCTATCCTATCCTATCCATTCCTGTTCTGCATTGTGTTCTGTTCTCTTCTATTCTGCGTTCTGTTCTGTTTGGTTCGGTTGCCATGGTGGCACAGTGACTGGAATGCAGTATCGCAGGCTAATTCTGCCGACTGCTAGCAGTTCGATCCTGACTGACTCGAGGTGGGCTCGGCCTTCCACCCTTCTGAGGCTGGTAAACTGAGGACCCAGATTGTTGAGGACACATAGGCTGACTGTAGATGCCCGCTTAGAGAGGGCTGTAAAGCCCTGTGAAATGATATATAAGCCTTGTGGCTATTGCTATTCATACTGTTGTCAAAACGCTGGAATTCCCCGCGCCTCCAGCCACGTGCCCTGCCTGTTTCCATTGGGTGCCATCCAAATCGCCTTCAGCCAGCAAGATCGATGCCTTTTTTGTTCTTGAAGAGAAAGGATGTTTACTATTTGGCAGGAAATTAGCCTGAAAAAGTCCCATTTCAAGGACTCAAAACGCACAACGGGCTTCACGTTGCAAACGGAGGAGCTGTGTGGCAAAAAAAAAAAATCACCGACAGTCCTCGACTTACGACTGCTATCGAGCCCCAAATTTCCGTTGTTAAGGGAGGGTTTTTTTCTCATTTTATGACCTTTCTGGCACAGAAAGTGTTAAATGAATAGCTGCAGTTGTTGTTAATAATGGGGTTGTTAAGCAAACCTGGCTTCCCTATAATGATTTAAGTGTTATATTTGCAAGAAGTAAAGAAGAAAAAAACATATTGTTCAAAGCAAAGAAGAGAAAGGATTGGAAGATTGTTTGGGTAAAAATTTAAAGGGAAAAAAATGGAAAAAGATGAAATGTATTGTTTATAATTAAAAAGATAAGAGGAATTTTGTGAAATATACTTGATAAATGAAAAAAAATATACTAAGTTGAATATCTTTAATAAATGAGAAAGATCGGGGTTGCCTGGACAACGTAGTGGGAAATATTAAATTGAAAATGAATACAGCAATAGAGAGAGATGAAAGAGGAGTAGAGAGTAGAGAGATGGAAGAGAAGGGGAGAAGAGAGACAGATGGAAGCAGTGGTGGGTTCCTCCCGGTCCGGTCCGGTTCGGCCGAGCCGGTAGCGGTGACGATATGACATCACCGAACCGGTTCTCCCCCCTCCGCCTTCCCACCCCCCCCACGTTATTCTTACCTTTTATTTGGTCCCACCCCCAATCTATTGCTGCCTCCTGAGTCCCAGCTGATGACTAGAAGGAAGAAAACTGTTTAAACTCTTGTCGCGGGGCTTCAAAGGGCCGTCCTACAGCTGATCAGTGTTAAAAGCAAACAAATGAGTCGGGTCGTAAGTGCGAGGACTGGTCGTAAGTGCGAGGACCTTCCAGAAATGACTCTGACCAGCTAGCCACGCCCACCTAGTCACATGACCTCCAAGCCACACCCACAAAATAAGCCACGCCCACAGAACCGGTAGTAAAAAAAATTAGAACCCACCCCTGGATGGAAGAGAGGAGAGGAAGGAAGAGAGGGGAAATTAGAGTAGAGAGTAGAGAGATGGAAGAGAAGGAGAGAAGAGAGAGGGATGGAAGAGAGGGGAGGAAGGAAGAGAGGGGAAATTAGAGTAGAGAGTAGAGAGATGGAAGAGAAGGAGAGAAGAGAGAGGGATGGAAGAGAGGAAAGGAAGGAAGAGAGGGGAAATTAGAGTAGAGAGTAGAGAGATGGAAGAGAAGGGGAAGAAGAGAGAGGGATGGAAGAGAGGGGAGGAAGGAAGAGAGGGGAAATTAGAGGAGGAGAGAGGGTTAGACAGGGAGGAAGAAAGGAGTAGAAGGAGAAAGGAAGGGGAAGTAGAGAGGAGTAGGAGAGGAGGGGAAAAAAGTAAGAAGGAAAGAAGAGAGGGAAATGGCAGGATTGAGAAGAAAGATTGTTATTACTGGTTCTGTGGGCGTGGCTTGGTGGGGTGGGCGGTAATGTGACTGGATGGGCGTGGAACTTTTTTTTTTTTTAACTTTTAAAAGCATTTTTTCTACAACCTCTTTGCCTGAAGAGGTTGTAGAAAAAAATGCTTTTAAAAGTTAAAAAAAAAACAGCCTCTGATGATCGCGCGGCATGGGAGGGGGGGCAGGGATTTTTGCTACCGGTTCCCCGAACCACCTGCCACCATCGCTACCGGATCGGGCGATCCGGTCCAAACCGGGAGCATTTCACCCCTGGATCATATGACCCTGGGACACTGCAACCGTTATAAACTGCCATCTGATCACGTGACCATGAGGATGCTGTAACGGTCATAAGTGTGAAAAACGGTCATAAGTCACTTTTCTTTTAGTGCTGTTGTAATTTCAGACGGCCATTAAAAAAATGGTTGCAAGTCAAGGACTACCTGTAACCAGTTACGTAAAATTTAAGTTTCTCTATCCCCTCTGAAATTCGGTCCATATACCTCTCCTGTCTGAGATTCTGAGAGTTCCAGCATGAAAGGGATTTCAGTGTCAAAATTGGCAAAGAAGTTGGTCCATTGATGTTCAAAAGTCATCAACTCCTGGAAGAGAGAGAAAACAGGCTTGAATTCCGCGAGCCGACGCTACTGAAGCCTCCCGCCCCTCAAAAGATGGTGAGAAAAGAAGTCAAACATTTGCATTTACGGAGCTGGGAAGAGCGAGGATAACAGAGGTGGGTTTCAGCAGGTTCTGACCAGTTCTGGAGAACCAGTAGCGGAAATTTTGAGTAATTTGGAGAACCGGTAGTAAAAATTCTGACTGGTCCCGTCCCCATCTATTCTCTGCCTCCCGAGTCCCAGCTGATCGGGAGGAAATGGGGATTTTGCAGTATCCTTCCCCTGGACTTGGGAGGCAGAGAATAGATGGGGGCAGGGTCAGTCAGAGGTGGTATTTACCGGTTCTCTGAACAACTCAAAATTTCCGCTACCGGTTCTCCAGAACTGGTCAGAACCTGCTGAAACCCACCTCTGCTTCAGAGCAGAAATAACTACACTAAGGTCTACTTTTAAAATTACAAACAGCTGGTTGAAAGAAAAGAGTTGTCTGAATAATTCAAGCAACGGCCACTAGATGTCAGCAGAGGCCCACGTTTCGACTCTACCCATTTCCTCGAAGAAAACCTTCCACAATATTAAAAGCTAGAATAAAAAAAGCTTAACAGCCTCTTGGAATCCAAACAAAAGCCCAGGTGAGCCCATAGCAAACCCAAAACCAAAAATGAAAGAAGACACAACATGGCACGTCATGGAGATCTGAGCACTGCTCACACACTGAACTTGAAAAGGTGTGCAGCGTATTTGGGGGGAAACCCCCCCCCCCTTAATATGGGTAGTCTTTGACTTGCCAAAATTTGAGCCAAAAGTTCCATCGCAAAGCAAGACAGTTCAGTGAGCTTTGCCCCATTTTATGACCTTTCTTGCCACGTTGTTAACTGAGTTAACATGGTGGTTAAATGAATTTGGCTTCCCCATTGGCTTTGCTAGTCACAAGGTCCCAAAAGGGGGATCGCCATGACCCCGGGATGCAGCAACGGTCATAAATATGAGCCAGTGGCTCACATTTTGATCATGTGACCATGGAGATGCTGCAACGGTCGTAAGAGTGAAAAACAGTCATAAGTCACTTTTTTTCAGTGCTGTTATAACTTCGAAGGGTCACTAAATGAATGGTTTGTAAATCAAGGATTATCTTTGTGCTTTTTATGTTATGCTTTTAAATCGGTTTGCATGAGCTAACGGTAAAGCTTAAAATCCCTTTATTTACTGGAGTGTTACTGGATCCAAAAGAACCAACTGCTGGGCACCTGATCACTGCCCCTGCCTCCTTGGCAGAACAACCCACAAACATCATCATCGTCTTCTTTTAACGACCCCATAATCCCTTGCGAGGTGGAGTCTGGGCAACCGAATGGAGCTGAGTGTTTACTGGCCAGATGCCTTTCCTGTCGCCAATGAGGAGTTTTGTTCATCAGATATATATTCTCAGTGTGCCCAGAGAGTGAAATATCTGCCTCTACCAAGGATCGAACTCACAGCCTCCTGATTGTGAGGCTAGAGCTCCACCTCTAGGCCACTGCACCATTCCAACCAGCCCTGAACATGCCCCAAACATTCTGGACACGAACGTGCGAATGACCCGCTCTCTGTGCTTCCCAAACAGGGTCCATCTCGGAAGCCATTTTAGAATGGAGAACCACCTCTCTGCAGCTTTTCCTCCTCCTCAGTCCACGGAACCACTCCGTGGATCTGTGGTTCTTTTTTTTTTTTAAATGACCCACAAGAAAAAGACTATAGACACATTACCTCGTCAAGTAAGCTCTCCAAAGAAATGGGATCCACTTTACTGTAGGCCTTCCAGAGATCCAGACTGACGTCCATCAGCTGCGAAGAGAAAGATCGGGTCGGAGGTGGCCTCTAGAGCAGGGGTTTCAAACTCAAGGCCGTGGGCCAGATCCGGCCTGCAGGGTAGCTTTGATCTGTCCGCGGGCCCGGACTGGAAATAGCAAAGGACCAGCCTGCGGTGCCCTCTGCCAGCAAAAATGGAGCTCAGGAGGGCCGCGCACACGACCACCCCGAGCTCCGTTTTCGCCGGCAGAGGGCTATCAAAACACACACAAAACAAAAGGAGAAACGTTTCCCCTTCTGCATTTGAGCATGCAAGAAGGGGCAGGGAAGGAGAAAGGGAAAGAGGAAAGAGAAAGAAAAAGAAGGGAAGAGGGGAAGAGAGCAAGGAAGGAAAAAAGAAGGGAAGAAGGAAGAAGGAAGGAGAATGGAGAGGGAAGGAAAAAGAAGAAAAAGGAAGGAAGGCGGAAGGAAGGAAGGAAAGAAGGAATGGGGAAGGAAGGAAGGAAGGAAGGCGGAAGGAAGGAAGGAAAGAAGGAAGGAAGGGAGGAAGGAAGGAAGGAAGGGAGGAAGGAAGGAAAGAAGGAAAGAAGGAAAGAAGGAAAGAAGGAAGGAAGGAAAGAAGGAAGGAAGGAAGGAAGGAAAGAAGGAAGGAAGGAAGGAAAGAAGGAAGGAATGGAGGAAGGAAAGAAGGAAAGAAGGAAGGAAGGAAAGAAGGAAGGAAGGAAGGAATGGAGGAAGGAAGGAAGGAAGGAAAGAATGGAGGAAGGAAGGAAAGAAGGAAAGAAGGAAGGAAGGAAGGAAAGAAGGAAGGAAAGAAGGAAGGAAGGAAAGAAGGAATGGAGGAAGGAAGGAAAGAAGGAAAGAGGAGGAAGGAAGGAAGGAAGGAAAGCAGGAAGGAAAGCAGGAAGGAAGGAAGGAAAGAAGGAAGGAACGGAGGAAGGAAGGAAAGAAGGAAAGAAGGAAGAAAGGAAGGAAGGAAGGAAGGAAGGAAGGAAGGAAGGAAGGAAGGAAGGAAGGAAGGAAGGAAGGTTATAATGAGAGTGAGGGAAAATTCTCAGGGAAGTCCTGCCTTAGCACTTGGCCACCACAGGTGCCCCCGATACGACAGATGTCGAGCTGGCCATGCCCACACCAGACATGCTCACCCACCCCGGCCACTAATTGTCAGGAAATAACAGAATCATGGTCTTGGAAGGGACCTTGGAGGTCTTCTAGTCCAACCCCCTGCTCAGGCAAGGAAGCCCTATAACAGTGATGGGTAGCCTTTCCCAAACTGAGTGCCCAAAGCGCACATGTGTGCCCAAACACCCAAAATGCAATGCGTGCGCAGCCCCCATCCATGCCTTACCCCTCATACATGTGCATGCAGCCCCCACACACGCGTGACCCCAGTACATGCATGTGCCCCCACACACACACACACCTTGCCTCCCGCAAGAGACCCAAAGACCAGCTGGCTGGCAGGAGGCGAGCGCACATGCGCAGCAGAGCTAAACTCGGGCGACGGCTCGCGTGCCACCAGAGAGGGCCCTGTGCGCCACCTCTGTCACGCGTGCCATCACAGCCCTACACCATGTGAAACAAATGGCTGTCTAATCTCTTCTTCAAAACCTCCGGTGATGGGGCACCCACAACTTCTGGAGGGCAAGCCGTTCCACGGATTAATTGTTCTCAACGTCACAACCAGAAGTACCCTTTGCAGCTGTGGTGGGCTGAGCGAGGGGGGCTCCGTCTAGCTTTAATTCCCTCCGCCCCAACGCATTTAAGCCACAGCTACGACTAACAAGCAGGCTATTATAGCTGGAGAACGGTACCGTGGGCACAGGGCCACCATTGTCCTACCAGAAGGGCCATTCCGCCCCCCCCACAGCTGGGCAGGCCAGTGAAAGACCCCACCCCACGGCTGTTCCCAGCTGAAACGATCCTATATAGAAGAATCCCTTGGAGTCATTTAGGAAAAAAAAATGAGGTTGCATCGCAATTCTCGTGCCAGCCGGCCCTCTCGCCATGAGCACCCCGAAGGATGAAGGGCAGGGAGGCTCTTGGCCCGGGTGGGGGTGGGGGGTTACCTCAGGAACCTGCTTCCATCGACGCTTCGCGGGGATGAGTGTTGCGAGCCCCTCATGGGCACCGAACAGTGGTGGGATTCAAATAAATTGACAACCGGTTCTCTGCCCTAATGACCAGCTGGGTGGGCGTGGCCAGGGTGGGCGTGGCCAGGGGTGGGCTGCTGGCGGTTCGCAGGGGTTCGAGAGAACCTCTAGCTAAGATTCTGTGCGGTTCAGAGAACCCCCCAAATCCCAGTCCTGGCTGGCCCTGCCCACACCGCCCCTCCCAGGAGTCCCCACGCGGCCTGTTTTGGATGCAGGTAAGTGCACAGCGCGCGCGGAGGCTCAAGGACGGCGAAAAATGAGCCTACTGGAAGTTCGGTAAGGCTGGAAACAGGCCAGTTTCCAGCCTCCAGAGGGCCTCTGGAGCCTGGGGAGGCGGTTTTTGCCCTCCCGGAGGCTCAAGAAAAGCCTCCGGAGTCCGGGGAGGGCAAAAAAGCCCCACCACCACCGTGGTGCAGAATGCCGACTAGGCCACACCCATCATGGCCACGCCCACTGAGCAACCAGGCAGAGAACCCCTTGCTAACATTTTTGAAGCCCACTCTTGGGTGTGACAAGCAGCCCTCGGCCTCCTGCATCCCCTTCTGGGAGCAAAAACGGGCTGTGGAGGGCCCGTTTTCCACCTCCCCGGGCTCCGGAGGCTCTCTGGAGGCAGGAAATAGGCCCATTTTTGCCCTCAATGAGCCTCTGGGAGGCTTGTTTTCCACCTGCCTGGGCTCCACGTGCCCCCTGTACTTACCTGGGATCCAAAATGAGCCACATTGGGACTCCTGGGAAGGGTGGGGCGTGGCCAGCCAGTCATCGCAACTACCGGTTTGCCGAACCGGATGTAAAATTAACATCCAGTTTGCCCGAAGCACTCCGAACCGGCTGAATCCCACCTCTGGCGCCAACAAAGCAACCAGAGTAGCCATTTTGATTCCTCCCCCCCAAAAAAACACACAGAGGATGCCCATGAGATGAAAGCTTTCCCAATGCAAAGGGCGTTTGTTGGGGTGCTGGAAAGTGGGGTGCCTAATTCTCACCCCATCCCTTTGACCGGCTTCCTGGAAGCACCCTGGGGCGGGAAAAAGTGGTCTAAGCCCATCCGGCCCATCCCTTCTTACCTCGTATTTCATGGTGAAGAAGCCGTCCCCGCCGATGCCTTCCAGGGCAAAAGCTTGCACGATAGGCCATTTTTCCACCACAAACATGTCGAAGATCTGCAGGTGGCCTGCAAGACACCAAACACAATTTTTTGGGGGGGGGGCATTTTTGCAAGTGTTTCCTCCACTTACAACCATTCGTTTAGTGACAGATCGAAGTTAAAATGGTTCCGATGGATCTTGACAGACTGGAACACTGGGCCCTTATCTAACAAAATGAAATTCAATGTAGAGAAAAGTCGTCTTACACTTAGGTAAGAAAACCCAAAAACACACATATAGACTGGGGGAAACCAGGATTCTTAATAGCAGGAACTGTGAGAGGGTTCTCGGAGTCTTAGTGGACAACCAGCTAAATATGAGCCAGACGTGTTCAGCGGCAGCCAAAAAAGCCAATGCAATCCTAAACTGCATTAACAGAGGGATGCAATCAAGATCAAGTGAGGTACTAATACCACTCTATAAAGCCCTAGTAAGACCACACCTAGAGTACTGCATCCAGTTTTGGTCGCCACACTATAAAAAAGATGTGGAGACTCTAGAAAGAGTGCAGAGAAGAGCAATAAAGAGGATGGGGGGACTGGAGGCTAAAACATATGAAGAACGGTTGCAGGAACTGGGCATGGCTAGTTTAATGAAGAGAAGGACCAGGGGAGACAGGATAGCATCTTCCCATATTTGAGGGGCTGCCCCAGAGAGGAGGAAGGGGGTCGAGCTGTTTTTCAAAGCCCCCGAAGGCCAGACAAGGAATAATGGATGGAAACTGAACAAGGAAAGATTCAACCTGGAAATAAGGAGAGTATTTTCTGACCGTGAGAACAATCAACCCATGGAACAGAAGTTGCCTTTGGAAGTTGTGGGAGCTTCATCACTGGAGAGTTTCAAGAAGAGATTGGACTATCACCTGTTAGACATGGTGCAGGTCTTCTGTCAAGACCAGTGAAAGCAGCAGAGAGAGTTGGGGGGGCGGGGGGGGGTGTTTGACAAGGAAAAAATAAGTCACTTATTAAAAAATATTGTTTTCAATGTCTCTAGGACGTTGAAATAACAGAGTTGGAAGGGACCTTGGAGGTCTTCTAGTCCAACCCCCTGCTTAGGCAGGAAACTCTACACCACTTCAGACAAATGGTTATCTCATCTCTTCTTAAAAACTTCCAGTTTTGGAGCATTCACAACTTCTAGTGGCAAGTTGTTCCACTGATTAATTGTTCTCACTGTCAGGGAATTTCTCTTTTATTTCTAAGTTGCTTCTCTTCTTGATTAGTTTCCACCCATTGCTTCTTGTCCTGCCCTCAGGTGCTTTAGAGAATAGCTTGACTCCCTCTTCTTTGGGGCAGCCCCTCAAATATTTGGAAGACTGCGATCATATCACCCCTGGTCCTTCTTGTCATTAAACTAGACATATCCAGTTCCTGCAACCGTTCTTCATATGTTTTAGCCTCCAGTCCCTTAATCATCTTTGTTGCTCTTCTCTGCACTCTTTCTAGAGTCTCCACATCTTTTTTACATTGTCACAACCAAAACTGAATGCAGTTGTGAAGTTTCCGAAAGATGCCCTAATTAATTCATGAGCCATGAGCCAAACCTCAAAAGAAATACAGTCGTTTATTAGGAGCACCATTTCGGCAACACTGGGATGCAGTTAGGACTGATCCCACGTAGATTTACGTTCCCCTATGACCCTGTCTCTCCCCTCCTCTCTGGCCATGTCATAAATCACATTCTCCAATTCACCACTTTGGCTGGCTGTGAAACCTAACACCCTCCTTCTGATTGCGGTCAGGAAGAATGTATGGAATGCACTTCAGTTCTCCCTCCCTCCTGCTCATGGCAACTTGAAAGCTTTGCAAGTTGACAGCAATATTCCAAGTGTGGCCTCACCAAGGCCTTATAAAGTGGTATTAACACTTCACGTGATCTTGATTCCATCCCTCTGTTGATGCAGCCTAGAACTGTGTTGGCTTTTTTGGCAGCTGCTGCACACGGCTGGCTCATATCTAAATGGTTGTCTTGTTTTAAATGTTCATTAAAAAAGATAAATAGATGACAACGCAGAGTCTTGCAAGTTTCTTGCATCAGCTTTGGCTATTCTCAGTAACCCGTTTCTTCCCTCCTCTCCTCCCTGTTCACAGTCCCTGCGAAGGCTTTTCTGCTTAAAATCCTGGCATCCCATAATTAACGGAAATCAAGAGCCTTTTCTGTTCTAAAAAAAGAAAGCTACATTATCATCGCCATCATAATAAAAGAATCTGTTATTTCCTCCCATAAAAGAGGATTTAGACGCTTCTCATGTAAAGCACAAGGGACCTATTGTGTGTGTTTCAATTTTACCGGGTATGATTAACACAAATTAGGCAGGCGTTCAAATTACTCATTTTGGAGACAAAGCGGGTGTGATTTTCCTTCAAGGACCAGTAAAATGAACACCAAACTCCAGATGGGGACAAAAGTTAAGACAGGTAGTCCTCGAATTACGACTACAGTCGAGGCCCATTGTTTTTGCTGCTAAGCGAGACAGTTGATATATATAAATAATAAATAATAAATAAATTTATAATAAATAAATAATATTTGTTCATTCATTCATTCATTTATCAGAATTTGGGCAATAATAAATAAATTTATATAAATTAATAATAAATAAATAATATTCATTCATTCATTCATTTATAAGAATTTGAGCAATAATAATAAATTTATATAAATTTATAATAAATAATAAATAAAAAATAATATTCATTCATTCATTCATTCATTTATAGCAATTTGGGCAATAATAATAAATAAAATTATATAAATAAATAACAAATAATAAATTATTATTATTGTTTAGACTTTTATACCGCTTCATAGTGCTTTACAGCCCTCTCTAAGTGGTTTACAAAGTTAGCATATAGCATATTGCATATTAGCATATTGCATTAGCATTAGCATATGGCCCCCAACAATCTGGGTCCTCATTTTACCCACCTCGGAAGGATGGAAGGCTGAGTCAACCTTGAGCCGGTGAGATTTGATCTGCTGATCTGCTGAACTAGCAGTCAGCTGAAGTAGCTGCAGTACAGCACTCTAACCACTGCGCCACCTCGGCTCTTAATAAATAATAAATAATAATATTTATTTATTCATTCATTCATCCATCCATTCATTTATAAGAATTTGGGGTTTTTTCTAATCTACCTTGGGAGCTGAAGGGAATGCCAATCCGACTGCAATCTCGAACCATATCCACAAAACTGGAAATTTTAAATTCTTCAGCCGACTCTTCATCTTCGTACTAATAAAATGAGAAGGAGGGAGAATCTTTTGAAAATAAAGACAATAAATCCCCAAAGGCACGATGGCTTTTAATTCCATCTCAAATCCAAAGTCCATTTATGCTTCCAGTGGATCTAAAAAAGACTGCCGTTTAGGATCGCCAGTTCCTGCAAAGCAAAATAGAAATTCTAGTACAGGTAAGTCCTCGACTTAACGACCGCAATGGAGCCCAAAATTTATGTTGCTAAGTGAGACAGTTGTTAAGTGAGTTTTGCCCCATTATAACGGCCCTTCTAGTGAACAGATTTTAAATGATTCACTGCAGGTGTTAAATTAGTACCGCGTTGTTAAGCGAAATCTGGCTTCCCCATTGATTTTGCGGGTCAAAAGGTCGCAGAACGGGATCACGTGACCTTGGGACGCAGAAACGGTCGTAAGTATGAGCCAGTTGCCAAGGATATGAATTTTGATCACATGAGCAAGGGGGATGCTGCAAAGGTTTTTAAGTGTGAAAAATGGTCACTTTTTCCAGGGCCGTCGTAACTTTGAACAGTCACTAAATGAACTGTTGTAAATCGAGGACTACCTGTAATCCAAGGAAATGCATGTAACTAATTTCTAGCAACTTGTTTTTTCACTTAATGAGTCAAATTGGTGCCCATCAACCATTCAAACTAAAAAGCCAAAAATAATTCTGTGTTAAAAAACTTTACACAACGCTAAGCCCAACTTCTCCCACTGGCTGCTGTCTTTATTTTGTGTTTATTTCTTGACTTGTATCCCACTTTTATTATTTCTACAAACAATTCAAGGCCGCAAACAGATCCTTCCTCCTCCTACTTTCCCAATAATAACCACCCTGTGAGGTAGGCTTGGGCTGAGAAAGTGGGACTGGCCCACAGTCATCCAGTCAGCTTTCGTGCCTAAGATGTGACTAGAACTCACCACCTCCTGGTGATTGAGCCAAAGTCACCTTGCCAGCTTTTATGTCTAAGTCGGAACTAGAATTCACCACCTCCTGGTGATTGGCCAAAACACAACCATTTGGCTTTCATGGCTAAGATGGGACTAGAACTCACTGCTTCCTGGTGATTCGCTCAAAGTCACCCAGCTGGCTTTCATACCTATGGCAGAACTAGAACTTCCAGTCTCCTGGTGATTGGCCCAAAGTATGAAGAACATATAAAGAATGGTTGCAGGAACTGGACATGTCTAGTTTAATGAAAGGAAGGACTAGGGGAGATGTGATAGCAGTCTTCCAATATCTCAGGGGCTGCCAGAAAGAAGAGGGAGTCAAGCTATTCTCCAAAGCACCCGAAGGCAGGATAAGAAGCAACGGGTGGAAACTAACCAAGGAGAGAAGCAACCTAGAATTAAGGAGAAATTTCCTAATAGTGAGGACAATTAACCAGTGGAACAGCTTGCCACCATAAGTTGTGGGTGCTCTATCACTGGAGGTTTTTAAGAAGAGACTGGACAGCCACTTGTCTCAAATGGCATAGGGTCTGCTGCTTGAGCAGGGGGTTGGACTAGAAGACCTCTAAGGTCCCTTCCAACTCTGTTATTCTATTCTATTCTATTCTATTCTATTCTATTCTATTCTATTCTAGTCACCCAGCTGGCTTTCATACCTAAGGCAGAACTAGAACTCCCAGTCTCCTATTGATTGGCCCAAAGTCACCCAGCTGGCTTTCATACCTAAGATGGAACTAGAACTCCCAGTCTCCTATTGATTGGCCCAAAGTCACTAAGCTGGCTTTCATACCTAAGGTGGAACTAGAACTCCCAGCCTCCTAGTGATTGGCCCAAAGTCACCCAGCTGGCTTTCATACCTAAGGCGGAACTAGAACTCCCAGTCTCCTATTGATTGGCCCAAAGTCACCCAGCTGGCTTTCATACCTAAGGCGGAACTAGAACTCCCAGTCTCCTAGTGATTGGCCCAAAGTCACCCAGCTGGCTTTCATACCTAAGGCGGAACTAGAACTCCCAGCCTCCTTGTTTCTAAGCCAACACCTTAACTACTACACCAAACTCTCTCTCTCTCTTTCTTTCTACCTGGTGGAATATGGCAAGCAAGACATTTTCTGCCCCAAAGTAAAAAAAAAATAGTTTTGCAAGCACTCGAAAGCTGGCCCACGCTGAATCGCGAAAAAGGACGCCTTCGTTTGCTGCCACTCTCCGATCGCGCCAACTCCCTGCTTTCAAACCGGCACGTTTATTTTCTGCCAGCCTTGAATCCTCAAATTCGGAGCAGAGCTCAACCTGAGCCTTTCCTTTTTGAAAAGAAAACCCAACCCATAATAAATAGAAAGGCACCTAAAATCCAGCTTCTGCGTATTTCCCCAAAAGCCCAAACGCTGGACGGCGAACCCTGCCAAACTCGGTTTAAAAAATAAAACAACACAAAAAATAAACGGATTTTACAGAATTCGTTGAAAAGGATAACTGGCGATAACTGAACAGAGCCTTGGCACTCTTGAACAGGGTCCCTGCTGAAGAAGCTGCTTGTGATTTTCAAAGCCCCTTTGGAGGGTTTTTTCATAAGCCCTCTCCAATTTAAAAGTCTATTGTGCTCTATTTCATGGATGCCAACCACTCCATCGACAATTTCGTTTTATGGCATTCCTGGCGTTTCATTATCCAAGGCGGCTCCCACTCCGGGCTGGTGGCACGAGGTTGAGAAAGGAACGGAAGACAAAAGAACAGCAGAAACAAAAATTGGGCCAAAAATTGATGTTTTAAAAGCCCGGCGGGGACGCCAGCTCCCCTGCGAATGCGTCCAACCTCTCCAAAATGAAAGACGCAAATGGCAGACAGGAGGCCAGCTGGGAGAGGATTTTGGAAAGCAGCAACTGGGCTGCCTGAGAGACGAGGCTGGATGGATATACGACACCGTGGAATGATAGAATATTGTAGGTGGTTTACAGGAAAACGGATTTTCGTGCGCGCTGAGGTTGCGCGAGAAACGGGAAAAAGGAAGGAATTGGAAAACTACGAGAGGCTGACTGTCGGATTTAAGGAAGTGCTCGAGTTGTGACCACAATTGAACCCAAGCTTGCCGTTGCTAAGCAGGACAGTTATTCCGAGTAGCTTTACAGGATTTTATTGACGTCTTTAAGGTTTTGTAGAGTTTTTAAGATGGGGAAACGCTCAGAGTTACCACGTGGTAAGAGGGGCGGCCGATAAATTTTACCGATAAATAAGGGAGGTTCGCCCCCTTTGGGGTCCTTTTTTGCCACCGCTGTTAAGGGAATCGTTGGGTCGTTAAGTAAATCGGGCTTCCCTCGTGTGACTTTGTTTGTCGGAATTCGGCTGGGAAGGTCATAAACGGTGATCATGTGACCCCGGGATGCTAAAACTGTCATAAGTACATGCCAGTTGCCAAGCGTTTGAATTTTGATCACGGGGATGCTACAAAGGTCATAACTGTGAAAAACGGCCGTCCCTTTTTGCAGTGCCGTTGTAACTTTGGATTGTTGTTAAATTGAGGACTACCTGTACTCCTCTTTCCCAAAAAAGTATTTCTTTAAATTTTAAAAATGCTCAAAAATTTCCCAGCAGTTGGGAAGATTTACATCCGGTCTAAAGCCCCCTTTTTGTCCTGGAATGAAAAAGCACAGCGCACTCTAACCAATATGAATGTAATACAGGTAATCCTCGACTTACGACCATTCATTTAGTGACCGTTCAGTTACAATGGCACTGAAAAAAGGGATTTACTGTACATCCATTTTTCCACACTTAACGACTGTTTGCGGCCTCCTCACAGACACGTGGTCAAAAATTCAGACGCTCGGCAACGGACTCATATTTATGAAGGTCGCCATGTCCTGGGATCATGCGATTTCCCCCTTATGTGACCTTCTGACGAGCGCCGGGAAAGCCAGATTCACTTAACAACTGCGGTTACTTAACTTAACAACCGCAGCAATTCACTGAACAAATGTGGCAAGAAATGTCGGTCTTGCTTAGCAAGAGAAACTTTGTTGTCGTAAGTCAAGGACTACGTGTTCAGTTAAAAGATTCTGGGCAACATGGCAGGAAATGTTGTATTTTTTTTTAGAGCTCTGGCTAGTCTCTACGACCGGGGTCCCCAAACTTGGCAGCTTTAAGACTTGTGGATTTCAACTCCCAGAATTCTCCAGCCAGCTGGCTGGAGAATTCTGGGAGTTGAAGTCCACAAGTCTTAAAGCTGCCAAGTTTTTGAAGTCCACAACTCTTAAAGCTGCCAAGTTTGGGGACCCCTGCTCTACAACAACGTTTCTCAACCTTGGCAATGATAAGGTGTGTGGACTTCAACTCCCAGAATTCCCCCACCAGAAAAGCTGAAATCCTGCACAGGAAGTCCAAACTTTCACACTCTGCGCACCCCCCACACCTTCACCCCGAGTTCTTCCTCCGTTTGTGGCTCACTCGCTCACCTCCGTTTCCGTCAAGCAGTGGAAATGCAGGTTTCTCCAAAACGCCACGTAGGGCAGCAGGTAGTTGTAATTGACAGGGTTGCAGTACAGATGGACGCTGTCCGGCTTCACCAGCAGGATCACATCTGCGAAACAAGGGGTCGTAAAAAGAGGACTCGTGAGAAGCGGGGAAGCGCCGGCATCATCGGCGACCAGGAACGGAGGTTCATACCAGCCCGCCGGGGAGTGAGTGGGGGGCAGCTCCCTCTTACCGTCGAGGACTTCTTCAGGGAATCCTGATCTCTCAAACTCATTGTTGTTCTGGCTATACAAGCCGAAGAGGAGATAGTTAGCCAGTTCCCGGCATCCTTCATTGTACCGACTATCAATTCCTGCACAAAAGAACAAAAACAAAACAAAACAGGACATTTGGAGAATATGATATTGGGGGATGTTACTTTTTGTTTAGGGACGCAGTGGCTCAGTGGCTAAGGCGCTGAGCTTGTCGATCGAAAGGTCGGCAGTTCAGCGGTTCGAGTCCCTGGTGCCGCGTAACGGGGTGAGCTCCCGTTCCTTGTCCCAGTTTCTGCCAACCTAGCAGTTCGAAAGCAGGTAAAAAATGCAAGTAGAAAAATAGGGACCACTTTTGGTGGGAAGGGAACAGCATTCCGTGCGCCTTTGGCGTTGAGTCATGCCGGCCACATGACCACGGAGACGTCTTCGGACAGCGCTGGCTCTTCAGCTTTGAAACGGAGATAAGCACCGCCCCCCCCCAGAGTCAGGAATGACTAGCATGTATGTGTGAAGGGAACCTTTACCTTACTTGTTGTTTGGGTTCAGGGCAGTTCCTGACCACTCAGGAAGTATCAAGAGAAGAGAATATTTGCAGCTCGGAGTTGAGCTGTGGGGGTCCTTGATGCTCTCTGAGCTGGGTTTTCTTGCAGACGTTTCATGACCCAACTAGGGAACATCATCAGTGTTAGAAAAGGAGGAAACAGCCTAATCAAAATTGTAAACGGTCTAGCACTGATGATGTTCCCTAGTTGAGTCATGAAACGTCTACAAGAAAACTACCAAGCTCAGAGAGCATCAAGGACCCCACAGCTCAAATCGGAGATACAAGCATTCTCTTCTACTGGTTGCCAACCTTTCAGTAGCAGCTACTCAAATACATGCCAGTTGTCACTTGATCATAGGGATGCTGAAACAGCTGGAAGTGCAAGGATTGATTTTAAGTTTTTTTTTTTTGTCAAAGCTATTAAAACTTTTTAAGATGTGTGGATTTCAAATCCCGGAATTCCCCAGCCAGGTATTTTAATTTTGGGGGTTTTAAATCGGCCAAATCTATTTAATTATTTTAATTTTTAATTATTGTTGTGTCTTGTGTTTTTAAATTGGCTGTACACCGCCCTGAGTCCTTCAGGAGAAGGGCGGTATAGAAATAAAATTATTATTATTATTATTATTATTATTATTATTATTATTATTATTATTATTATTATTATTATTATTAAATGACCCTTCATGTTGCCCATGTTTCCAACAGAAATCTGAAATGCCCTTACATGTTCTAGATAATTTTTCTGGAGCTACAGTATTGAAGAAATTCTCTTTTAAAATTTTAACACGGCAACTTCATTCGACCGCATGCTTTTCCACTGCTCCAATCAGGAAAGTCCAAATTTCTTAGCAATATACAGGAGTGGCCAAAATTGTGGAAGCCTTTTGGGAAAAGTGTATTTTTGAGGTTTGATGGCTAATAACACCACTTTTTTTGGGGGGGGGGGGAGTTTCAAGATAATCCTATTCCACTGCTGGAATGGCCTGGGAAGAGCCCAGACCTTCACCCAATTGGAAATCTATGGTGCTGACTGAAACTTGTTCGTCAGAAGCGACCCAGCAATAAAACCCAGTTAATAGAAACAATCCTTCAATCTTGGTTTCACATTATAAACAGCTGCAGAACTAAAAGACTTGATTCATTCCATGGGAAGACGTCGTAAGGCCGTAATTCATGCTAAAGGTGACCCAACTAAGGATTAACTGACACGGTGATAATTTTCGTATATCTTGTTTTTTTTTTCTAGGGTGATCATTTTTGTGTATCTCGTTTTTTTCGACGTGTTTCACTTTTCTTCTTCATACTGTAACTGCTCTCCCAAGAGCAAATCCTTCATAAAAGCTATTGCATTACATTCTTGATTAAATTATCTTTCCACTGATATATGATTTTATGGTACTGCTCAAAAAAAAAAAAAAAGTGGTGTTATGAAGCTAGTTTTAGAAATTATACTTTTCCCCAAAAGGTTCCCACAATTTGGGCCACTCCTGTAGGGTACATTTCTATTAGTCGCTCTGGATACGATGCAATTTAGAAAGTTGAAAGATGGTTTCGGGATATCCATCGTTTTAGGAAAACCCGCAGCCAACATCGATTGGAGCAACCAGACAGTTTTTCCCATGAAGAGTGAATTAATTGCGGGTGAGGTTTTGCATGAAGTTTACACCTTAGAAAGGTAGCTGGTGCCAGCAGGATGTGTTTCAACCTCACCCATGATGCCAGGGTGTTAATTTGCTTCCGTGAGTTCAGAGTGACTTCCCACCCCAAAGTTGCATCACTGAGACGAGGAATATTTCGAGCCAACATGGTTCCATCGAGCAGCCAAACTAGAGACGCCGAGCCAAATTTGACACCTGTTGCCATAAGGGCCGGGTTCTAAATTTTTTTACTACCAGTTCTGTGGGCGTGGCTTATTTTGTGGGTGTGGCTTGGAGGTCATGTGACTAGGTGGGCGTGGCTAGCTGGTCAGAGTCATTTCTGGAAGGTCCTTGCACTTACGACCAGTCCTCGCACTCACGACCCGACTCATTTGTTTGCTTTTAACACTGATCAGCTGTAGGGCGGCCCTTTGGAGCCCCGCCCGGCAAGAGTTTAAACAGTTTTTTTCCCTCTAGTCATCAGCTGGGACTCAGGAGGCAGCAAGAGATTGGGGGTGGGACCAAATAAAAGGTAAGAATAACGTGGGGGGGTCGGGGGGTGGGAGGGCGGGGGGAAGAACCAGTTCGGTGATGTCATATCTTCACCGCTACGGCTCAGCCGAACCGGACCGAACCGGGAGGAACCCACCACTGATCTTCATGTAAAATCTCCATTCCCTCTCCAATCCAGGGGACAGATACTGCAAAATCCCCATTTCTTCCTGATCAGCTGGGACTCGGGAGGCAGCAATAGATTGGGGGTGGGACCAAATAAAAGGTAAGAATAACGTGGGGGGGTGGGAGGGCGGGATGGGAGAACCGGTTCGGTGACATCATATCGTCACCGCTACCAGCTCGGCCGAACTGGACCGAACCGGGAGGAACCCACCACTGGTTGGGACCATCAAATGTGACAGCTGGGGAAAATGGTGCCATTTGATCTCCGTGGTATTAAAGTGCCTAAATCTGCTGTCCAGAGCAGGGGTCTCCAACCTTGGCAACTTGAAGACTTGTGGACTTCAACTCCCAGAGTTCCCTCAGCCAGCTTTGAAATGGCAGAATAATTAAATCTATTAGACATCTGGAGATTTCGTAACCCGGACGAAACAAAATTTACCTTCTATTCCAACCCCCCTAGATCCTGATCGAGAATCGATATGGCCTGGATATATGGAGATCTAGTTAAAGAGCCTTGATAGTACAGTGGTTTAGTGCACCCTGTCATTAACACCGCTGCCTGCAATTTCTGCTGGTTCGAATCTCTCCAAGGCTCAAGGTTGACTCAGCCTTCCATCCTTTCTAAGGTAGGTGAAATGAGGACCCAGTTTGTGGGGGCAATAAGCTGACTTTGTATAAATATACAAAAGGATGAAGGCTATTGCTTAGCGCATTGTAAGCCGTCCTGAGTCTCCGGAGAAGGGCGGCATATAAATCAAATAAAAATAAATAAAAAATAAATAAATAAAAGATGTTGAAACTAATGTAGAGATTATGCCAAACACATGGGCCGATCATAATCCTCTCAAAATAATATGGAAAGGGCATAAAAGAAAGAGAGGTAGATGGCCGTTGAATCCACCAATTTTAAAAGAGAAAGAATATATTCAAGAGATTCTGAAAGAATTGGAATTATATTTTAGAGACAATAAAAAACCCCACACCTCATTACAAAACCTTTGTGACACTACGAAAGCTTATTTAAGGGGGGATTACAATGCACAAAGAAATAAAGATAAGTGGAGAGAACATAACATGTTGTCAGAGGAAATTAAGAAATTAGAAAATCAACTACAAACAGATCCGGAGGATGAACAAATTAAAAGGCAATAATTTCTAATCCCGAATCCCAGTGAAACCTAGAACCAAAACTGAACCCGCCTAAGAAATTTCATTTCAGGTCATTTATTTGGATCACGCCTTTCTTATTCTCACAAACAACCCAAGGCAGCAAACGTATTCCATACATCCTCTACTTTTTCCCATAACAACCACCCTGCGAGGTGGACTGGGCCGAGAGTAGAGGGACTGATCCAAAGTCACCCGGCCGGCATTCTTGCTTAAGGCAGGGCTAGAACTCACCATCTCCTGGTGCTCGGCCCTAAGTCAACAGCTGGGTTTCATGCCTAAACACAGGGCTGGAACTCACCATCTCTTCATGCCAAGGCAGGACTAGAATTCACTGTCTCCTGGTGATTGGTCAAAGTCACCCGGTCGGATTTCATGCCCAAGGCAGGACTAGAACTCACCGTCTCCTGGTGATTGTCCCAAAGTCACCCAGTCGGATTTCATGCCCGAGGCAGGACTAGAACTCACCGTCTCCTGGTGATTGTCCCAAAGTCACCCAGTTGGATTATATGCCCAAGGCAGGACTAGAACTCCCTGTCTCCTGGTGATTGGCCCAAAGTCACCCAGTCGGATTATATGCCTGAGGCAGGACTAGAACTCCCTGTCTCCTGGTGATTGGCCCAAAGTTACCCTGTCGGATTGTTTAGATTACTTTGTCGTTATATAAATAGCTAGCTTATATTATTATGGAAAAGTAAGAAAGTTGAGTTTCTTTGTGAATGCTTTACTCTGCTGCAACAGAGGGAGTTGGAAGTCAATGCTTTTTTTCCCTTTCCCCCTCCCTTTTCTTTCCCCTTCCCCTCGCCACCGTGTCCTACTAGTTGCTTTTGTATTTTTCTATTTTACTCTATCATTTAATAAAAAGTTTTAAAAATTTTTACCCTCTGTCCTTCCCAAAAGGAAAAATTCCGGCTTGATTTCTATAATTATTTATAAAATTTCTTCAAGCCAACTCTTTATTAAATTCCAATATTTTTTTGCCTTTGGGCATTCCCACCACATATGGTAGAAATCCCCCGAAGGCGTCTTACACTTCCAACAAGCCGAAGAATTTCCCTTATTGAGGGTAAATATAAGAAAGAAAGAAATTATCTATTATTGTATATACTCACAGCGGCACGGATAGCCTTTGCTCATAAGTGGAAAGAGAAAGATACCCCAACTGAAGAGGAAATATTATTAAAAATTCTTAACTGTGCAGAAATGGACAGATTTACCTTGGAGCTCAAGGATAAATGTGAAACACAGTACTATATAATCTGGAAAATTTTTTACAAATGGCTAGACAAAAGGAGGATAGCCGAGACAAGGGTGTAGTGTTGGAGGAGAAATATATGACAGATAAATACATATGTAAATTGCATAAATAGGCACAGGTATAGATTAACAAGTATGTATAATTGTGTAGAAATATGATATAGATTGTTAGTATGATGTTATGTATAAATAATGTATAAGGTTAAAGAATTCTATTATAATATTAACTTTAACATAATTATTATTATTTTTTTTAAAATTTGATTTATATGCCGCCCTTCTCCGGAGACTCAGGTTACAATGCGTTAAGCAATAGCCTTCATACTTTTGTATATTTTACAAATTTGTATATTTACAAATTTGTATTAGTTTAAAGTGTTGGAAGATATTTAGAACCAGTGATGTCATATCTATGTCCGATGTTTATGATTAATAAAAAACTTTAAAAAAATTTTTTTTAAAGTTTTTTGAAATATGCAAAATATGCAAAGCTCAACAAAAACGGTACATATCCAGAGCTGAAGGTCCTTTAGCGAAGGATTTTCCAATCTTGGCGACTTGAAGACTTGTGGACTTCAACTCCCAGAGTTCCTCAGCCAGCAAAGCTGGCCACAAGTCTTAAAGTTGCCAAGGTTGGAGACCCCTGCTCCTGGACTTTCTTTCTTTTTTTTTCTTCTGAAGACGTTTCGCTTCTCATCCAAGAAGCTTCTTCGGGTCTGACTGGGCGGTGGGGAATGGAAGGATTTATACTCCTTGCAGACAGCTGGTCCTTTGCATCCTTTTAGAGGGTCGTTGAGGCCACTTGGAGGTTTATCTGTGTCCTCAGGGTCACCTGAGTAGTGAAAATGGTTTCTGTAGTCTGAAATTTTTCTCTGAAATCCCTTCCTACTCCAACACCATTCAAAGGATTTCCAAAGGGTCAGGACCATCCATTAAAATTGCAGCCCAGAAGATTTTTTTTAAAAACCAAAATCTGTCAACTAAAGTTCAACACTAAATTGGAGCCAGATAAAAATCAACAGAATTCAGGAGAGGCTGGATCGCCACCCTTTGTTGCAATATAACGATTCCAAGCTGATGATGTGCTTAACTCCACCCTCTAGTCCTGCCTTGCTCTTCTCCTACCGATGATGGTTGAATCTTCAGCTTCTATTTTTGCTACTGAGCAGGAAGGGAGACATAATGGGATAGGTCAACTCCTAACCTTGGACCCCATGAAAATGATGTCCCTTCCCTCTTTCTTTTCTCCCAGGACGCTTGCCAATCCAGATGGGAGAGGAAGATCAGATATGGAACTTGGTATCTGGACCCAAAGACGTGGAAAAAACAGAATGTGAATGAACCTTTAGAAAACCCAAAAGAGAGCAGCCTCAAGAATTCTAGAAGCTCTTAAGTGAAGAGGTATGTTGCAAGTTCCTGTTGGGAGGGAGGGAGGGAAGGAAGGAAGGAGGGAGAGGGGGAGCAGGAGGAGGGAAGGGAGGAAGGGAGGGAGAGGAGAAGAAGGAGCAGGAGGAGGGAAGGAAGGAAGGAAGGAAAAGAAGGAAGGAAGGAAGGAGGGAAGGAAGGAAGGAAGGAAAGGAAGGAAGGGGCTTATTATGAAGAATTATGAGGAGGGAGGGAGAGGGGGAGCAGGAGGAGGGAGGGAGGGAGGGAAGGAAGGAAAGGAAGGAAGGAAGGAAGGAAGGAAGGAAGGAAGGGAAGGAAGGAAGGAAGGATAGGAAGGAAGGGGCTTATTATGAAGAAATTATGAAGAGGAGGGAGGGAGAGGGGGAGCAGGAGGAGGGAAGGAAGGAAGGAAGGAAAGGAAGGAAGGAAGGAAAGAAGGAAAGGAAGGAAGAAGGAAAGGAAGGAAGGGGCTTATTATGAAGAGATTATGAAGAGGAGGGAGGGAGGGGGAGCAGGAGGAGGGAAGGGAGGAAGGGAGGAAGAGGAGAAGAAGGAGCAGGAGGAGGGAAGGAGGAAGGAAGGAAAGGAAAGAAGGAAGGAAGGGATTTATTATGAAGAGATTATGAAGAGGAGGGAGGGGGAGCAGGAGGAGGGAGGAGAGGGGGGGAGGGAGGGAGGGAGGGAGGAAGGAAGGAAGGAAGGAAGGAAGGAAGGAAGGGAAAAAAGGAAAGAGAAAGAGTCCTTATTCTGATTTTTGGATGATTTTTGCAGGATGCCAAGCTCATACACCTTCATGGAACTCACGCTTTCCAGGAATTTCTTGTACAAAAGGGTTATCGGATACCAGAGGTAAACTTCCAATGCCTACCACTCGTCTAGCAGTCAGCCAATCTGTTGGCCTCCAGATGTTTCAGCATTTCTTTAACATTGGTTGCAGCCAGCACAGTCAACACCCCAAATATCTGGAAGGTATCAAGGTGCCATTCTCTGATTCCTAGCCTCTAGTCCTCCTTTTGGTTCAAACGTGTTTGCAAAACCAAAGGGAACCCCTGTTCATTTAGTGACCGACTGTTTCTTTTTCCTGTCTGGTTTTAGACCAGGGCAGCTTTTATTTCCAAATCCCTTGGCCTGCAGCCCTCAACATCCCTACTCAGCTGGTATGTAGGGCAGTGGTGGGTTTCAAATTTTTTACTACTGGTTCTGTGGGCGTGGCATGGCTTGGTGGGCGTGGCATGCACGTGGCAGGGGAAGGATACTGTAAAATCTCCATTCCCACCCCACTCCAGGGGAAGGTTACTGCAAAATCCCCATTTCCTCCCAATCAGCTGGGACTCGGGAGGCAGAGAATAGATGGGGTGGGGCCAGTCAGAATTTTTACTACCGGTTCTCCAAACTCCTCAAAATGTCTGCTACCGGTTCTCCGGAACTGGTCAGAACCTGCTGAAACCCCCCTCTGATGTAGGCACAGGTAGTCCTCAACTTATAATCATTCATTTAGGAACCATTTGAAGTTACAGAGACACTGAAAAATGTGACTTATGAGTTACGACGATTTTTCACACTTACGACGGTTGCAGCATCCCCATGGTCACCTGATTAAAATTCAGACGCTTTGAAACGGTTTCATATTTATGAAGTTGCAAAGTTTCGGGCATCCCTTTTGCAACTTTTTGACAAATAAAGTCAAGCCAGATGCACTTAATAACCATGTTACTAACTTGGACAACGGTGGCAAGAAAGGTCAGAAAATGGGGCCAAACTCACTTAACAACCGACTTGCTCCGTTGTGGTCGTAAGTCGAGGACTACCTGTATTGCAGCTTTTGAACAATGCTCCAGAATTTCTGCCTGCTATAATACATAGGATTCTGAATATCAGCTTTTATTTCTAATAGGTTGCTTTCTCAAAATCCCAAGAAATGCTCATTTTTAAAGAAAAGATCTATATACCAAGTTCCCCCCAAAATAAGACCCTGTTTTGAACCCCGAAATAAGCGCTTGGCTTATTTTGGGGCGCGTGGAACAAGATGGGGCTCCTCTTGCCATCTTACCTGATTTCCAGCTCTGTCTCCCTAACCCTAACCAGAGGAAATGGCGGGGACCGGCTTATTTTTGGGGAGGGCTTATTTTTTGGGGGGGCTTATTTTTAGCGCATGCACTCAAAAGCCCAAATGGGCTTATTATCAGGGACGTCTTATTTTAGGGGAAACAGTATATATTTTTGGCACTTAAAACTCTATTCTTTTTCCAAGGGGATAAAATTGTGTCCATGTCTCTAAAATTAGTTTGCCTTTTTGTAATAGCAAGTTGCTAAAGTGTAGGTCTTGGTAGGGCTACCAGATCTCCTGGAGATTAGGTAATTGCACCTGAAGAGATTCTGCCTGAAAAAAAAACAGCTCATATTCCCCTTACCAAGCAGGTGACGACCCGAATAGTGATAGTCAGAAAAAGTTTATATTCCAGGAAACTGTTGCGGGGGGGGGGGGACTCTAGATCCTGCAGCCACTTGGAAGCCTCGCGGCCCTTCTATAAGATCAGATTTCTAAAGTCTTTGGGTCAGCAAAAATTGGCTCGCCGAAATCTGTTCCTTTCAACAGTTGAGTGAAATTGTATGTTTTGAATCAGTTTTTGCAGCAGATGCTGGAGGAACAGAATGACGTTGAGCCAAAAGTGGGAGGTTTGAAGAACGCCAAGGATGAACCAGAAATGCAAAGAGCTCAGAGAAGATTATTCATCAGTGGTGGGAAACAAATACGAAGACCAAAGAATCCAGTGATCACGAGAACGGAAGCCGACCACAGCTCTGTCTACGATGTTATTTGAATAGGAATTCTTCCTAAGGACATGTACCTGGATGAAATTTTCTGAGCAATACCCGGTGGGGATTCCCTACCTAAATCCTTTGCCGCTTTTTTGAAACTGGTTGGAACAGAAGTTGCCTTCAGAAGTTGTGGGAGCTTCATCAATGGAAGCTTTCAAGAAGAGATTCGACTGCCACCTGTCAGAAATGGTGTAGGGCCATGATCGCGAACCTATGGCACGCGTGCCACAGGTGGCACATGAGCCATATCTGTGGGCACCGAGCATTGCCCTAGATCAGCTCCAGCACATATGCGTGCGCCGGCCAACTGATTTTCTAGCCTTCCGGGTCCACCGGAAGTTGGGAAACAGTCTTTTTCTGGCCTCCAGGGGAGTGGGGAAGGCTGTTTTCGCCCTCCCCAGGCTCTGAGAAAGCCTCTGAGCCTGGGGAGGGTGAAAAATGTGCCTACCGGGCCCACTGTGTCATTGCGTGCCAAAAACAGGGGGACCACGGGGGGGGATCGCAGGTGCATGTGTGGGGGGAGGGGCACATTGAATTAAGGGTGTGGGCACACGCACGTGTGACCCCCTGCATTCCCCCCACTTTTGGCACGCGATGGCAAAAAGGTTAGCCATCACTGGTGTAGGAGTTCCTTGAGTGGGGTGGGTGGGTGGGTTGGACTAGATGACCTTACCCTTCCAACTCTGTTAATCTGTATTAATCAGAATAAAAGGTGTAGTTGGAATCAACAGACCTGCTTGGTACACCTGGGAAAACCCAACAGTCACCCAACAACAGTTTGAATGTTTTCTTTCACCGATTTGTTATTGCTGTCTCTAACCACACCACACACAACTGCTGCTTAGTTTGTTTCCCCGCCCACAACTGGCAGGAGATCCTGGATCTTCAGTCTTATTGCCCCTGCAATATGTCCTTGTTGGGCACCCGAAGTGGGTTTGTGCTGCGTTGCTGTCCATACTGCTTTAACATACAACGTTCTAAAAGTTGTCATTGTTGGTTCCCTCTAATAAAATTCTGCCCCTATCCTAACTATGTGAGGCGAGTTTCCAATCCTCCCGACAACCACAAGAAATTTGTAGGGTGGAGAACAAATGAACAACCAGATAGAAAAGGCTATGAAGACTCTCAGTCCTTCAGGACAGGACGCCTTGCGCACAGTCACTCACGCCCTCGTCACTTCCCGGCTGGACTATTGTAATGCTCTCTACATGGGGCTCCCTTGAGGAGCACCCGGAGGCTCCAGCTGGTCCAGAATGCAGCCGCGCTAGTAATAATGGGAGCGACTCGTCGCTCCCATGTAACATCCATCTTGCACGAGCTGCACTGGCTCCCGGTGGTCTTCCAGGTGCGCTTCAAGGTGTTGGTTATCACCTTTAAAGTGCTCCATAGCTTAGGACCTGGTTATCTACAGGACCACATTCTGCCACCGATTGCCTCCCACTGACCAATACGCTCCCACAGAGAGGGCCTCCTCAGGGTGCCGTCAGCCAAACAGTGTAGGCTGGCGACCCCCAGGGGAGAGCCTTCTCTGTGGGGGCCCCGGCCCTATGGAATGAACTGCCCCCGGACATACGAAGGATCCCTGACCTCCGTGCCTTCCGTCGCGCTCTGAAGACCCTATTATTTCAGCAAGCTGGTCTGACAGGATAAAGGTTTTTAAATTGGGTTTTGATAGGGGTTTTAAATGATCTTAGTTGGATGTTTTAAATTTGGCCAAATGATTGAATTATTTTAATAAGCTTTTCATTTTTGTTGTACGTTGTTTTTTCCATGGCTGTTCACCGCCCTGAGTCCCTCGGAGAAGGGCAGTATACAATATAATAAACTAAACTAAACTAAACTAAACTAATTTCAGGTCATGGTTGTCCCAAAGATGCTTTTTTCAGGAGGCAACTGGACTTTCTGGGTTTTTTTCTTTGAAGACATTTCGCTTCTCATCCAGGAAGCTTCTCCAGCTCAAACTGAATGATTCCCCACTGAAGAAGCTTCTTGGATGAGAAGTGACACGTCTTCAAAGAAAAACCAGATAGTCCAGTTGCCTCTTGGAAAAGCAACTTTGGGACAATCAGATAGAAAAGAGTGGCTCCCCCAGAAGACCAGGAGAACCTAATTAGATCCACAGGTTCACTGCTGTGGGAGATATCATTCCAAGCAGATTCCTCCATTCCCACCACAATCTTACATTGTCCACATTGGCATCTTAAACTGGAGTAAAGAGGGGAAAATTTGGGAGCTATAGGTTACAATGAGCACCCAGCTTACCAGGATCAACTCCAAAATATTTTGATGGAGCACTGGCCTTTGAAGAATATTTATTTACTTAATTTCCTGCCTTTATTATTTTATACACAGATACATATACAAAGTCAAGGCAATGAACATATCTAATCATTCTTTTTCTTCCTATTTTGCCCACAACAACCATTGGGCTGAGAGAGATTGATTGGCCCAAAGACACCCAGCTTCATCTCATGGTTGAGGTGGAACTAGAATTCACAGTCTCCTGGTGATTGGCCCAAAGACACCCAGCTGCATTTCATGGTTGAGGTGGAACTAGAATTCACAGTCTCCTGGTGATTGGCTCAAAATCCTCCAGCTGCGTTTCATGTGTAAGGTAGGGCTAGAACTCACTGTTTCCTGGTGACTGAGCCAATGTTACCCAATTGGCTTTCATGTCTAAGATGAGACTAGAACTCGCCAGGGTAGGATTCAAAAATTTTAGCAACTGGTTCTCTGCCCAGTTGCTGGTCTGGCGTGGCCATGGTGGGCATGGCCTACTCGGCCTCCTGTACTGCGTTTTCACCCACCCCAGGCTCTGGAGGCTTTCTTTGAGCCTCCGGGAGGACAAAAATGGCCTCCCCCGGGCTCTGGAGGCCCTCTGGAGGCCGAAAACGGGCCTGTTTCTGGACTTCGGGGAGGCCCATTTTTCATCCTCCCAGAGCCTCCGTGCGGGCCCTGCATTTACCTGGCATCCAAAATGGGCCTCATGGAGACTCCTGGGGGGTGAGGGGCGGGTGGGTGGGGCCAGCTGGTCCTTGCAACTACAAGATGTAGTTTACAAGATGTAAAATTAGCATCCGATTCGCCCGAACCAGTACGAACTGGCTGAATCCCACCCTGAACTCACCGTCTCCCACTTTCTAGCCTGGCGCCTTAACCGTAACCAAACTGATTCTTTATGCCGCTTTTATAGCAGTGAGAAATCTAACTCAAAAAGTTGAATTCCAATGAAACGACTGTCGCTTTCTTGAAATATTATTTTTATTGATGACATGCAATGAATGAAAAGGGTAAGTACAGAATGCAGTTAATAAGGGGAAAGGGGTTTAAATCGGAAGAAGCGTGAGGAAGAAATCAAGGGGGAGCATTCTGCTGATGCAGAGGAAAAGATGGACAACTTTTAAATGTTTTTTTCAGCATTCAGAGCAACGGGAGGATGTCTACACCAAAGACTTAAGATGGCTACTCTCTTCCACCCAGGAGGACCGTGCTTCCAAGAGAAAGATCTGAAGTAAGATCCCTCAGGAAATTCTCACAGCAGCCAAGCCAAACTACAATTCCCGGGATCCTTTGGGAGAATATCGAATGTTCATTTGAGCTCTTTCTCCCCCTTCTTAATTGTATAACTTTTTAGTCCATGGATCAATTACAGATGCCCAAAATGGCAGGGAGAAAGGAAGGAGTGGAGGTGGTCCTTGCACATTTGAAGCTTGGGATATGTAACTGCCTCCAGCACCATCCCGAAATGAGATGTGGAAGCAATCACTGGCATAATAAGGACCAACGGGCATTATCTGTGGTGTAGACATGCTCACAACGCTCAACAAAACACAACAGCTGTGTGGTCTAATCCGGATAGCAGGATTCAGGGGTTAGGGCTGTCTGAATGGTCGACGTTTTCCCCTTGTGGCTGAACAAGGCAGAAGCCGTGTAACACTTATTCCGGTCGTAGGTGTAACAGGGTTCCTGAGGATGACCACATAAAGTGCTTGAGCCGAACGTCACTCCCTTTACGGTTCTCGGGGGGTCATTGCATTTGTCACAGCTGGAACAAAAGACAGGAAGAGAAACGTTAAGCCCAGGTGATAAAAAAAATATCACGGAAATATCAATCAAGCTTCCCGTCTGTTGTCGAAAGTGCAAAATGATTTTTATAGAATTTCATTCCCTTGCTAAGCGAATGAAATTCTATAAAAAGCATCTTGCCAGCAGCTCTTGCCTTGGTCTTTATTCATAGGAGAAGAAAGCTTAAATTTGCTCTAGGAGCAGTGGTGGGAGTCAAATAATTTAACAACCGGTTCTCTGCCCTAAAGACCGGCTGGGTGCGTGGCCATGGTGGACGTGGCCAAGGGTGTGTGACAGGCAGCGCTTGGCCTCTTGCACCCACCCCTGGGAGCAAAAACAGGCCGTGGGGGGGGGGAACGAGCCACCCTCCCGCATCCCATTTGGGCCTAATAGGCCTCCCTGCAGCCTCCTGGGAGTGAAAATGGGCCATGGGGGTGGCTGCGCTGCACCCTTCGCATCCTGTGGGTCTCTCACACTTACCTGAGAGCCAAAATGGGGCGCCTGGGGACTCCTGGAAGGGGTGGGGAGGGAGGGGCAGGGCCAGCCAGCAATTTAACTATCGGTTTCACCCAAACCGGTTCAAACCGGCTGAATCCCACCACTATTTAGGAGTATATAGGGAGTCCTTCACTTAGGACTGCAATTGAGCTCAAAATTTCTGTTGCTAAGCGAGACAGTTGGTAAGTGAGTTTCGCCCCATTGTACAACCTTCCCTGCCACTGTTGTTAAGTGAATCACTTATTTGTTAAGTGAATCTTGACCACGTGACCATGGGGATGTTGCAACAGTGAGTGAGTGTGTAACAATAATCATTCTAAGTCACTGTTTTCACTGCTGTTGTAGCTTCGAACAACAACCATTCGACTTAAACGAATGGTTGTAAGTCGAGAATTACCCGTATTACCTTCTGATTGGTCAGAAAAGAATGACAGGTAGTCCTCGACTTACGACCTCAAAATTGAGCCCAAAATTTCTGTCGTTAGGCAAGGAGACATTGGTTGAGTAATTTTTGCTCCATTTTACGACCTTTCTTGCCACAGTTGTTAAGTGAAGCACTGCCGTTGTTAAGTTAGTAATACGGTTGTTAAGTGAACCTGGTTTCCCCATTGACTTCGGTGGCTCAGAAGGTTGCAAAAGGGGATCGCATGATGCAAGATCCTCTGATATTGCAACTGTCATAAATATGAGTCAGTCGTCAAGCATCTGAATGGAAATCATGTGACCATGGCTTAATAAATAAATAAATAAACAATGAATAAAGGTTTGGGTGACGTTTGAACCACAAATAACAGAAAGTCCCAAAGGGGCTTTTTTTCCAAAAGGCAACTGGATTTCGTTTTTCCTTGAAGTCATTTCACTTCTCCTCCAAGAAGCTTCTTCGGTTCTTCAGATGAGAAGCGAAACGTCTTCAAGAAAAACCAAAACCCAGCTGCCTTTTTGGAAAAAAAGCACCTTTGGGACCTGGAGGCCTGAGAATCTCCATAGATAAAAGAAGAGAAAGGCTTACAGCTTGGAGATCTGGTAGACAAATTTCGTTCTCACGGGTGAGGTGGGATCAGAAATGTTCTCCCGGGCGTTGAGGGGAATCCTGTAAAAAAGGACATAATTTAAAAAATTGACTGCATATTAGTTTGTTTGTTCTCGTGAAACGCAACAGGAATCTTTATTTGTGTTGTGGTCCGACAGCAGCCTGAGGAGCTGGCAGCGAGTCGGACAGTGAGGAGGCTGGGGAGGAACATGGGCCAGTCCTGGAGTCTGGGGAAGGCCCGGACGAGAGCTCTGCGTCGGAGGCAGAGATGGAGCCAGGGCCATCTGGGAGTTATGCGCGGACTCTGGAGCCCCCAGAGTCGGTACTGGAAATGGTAGAAAAGAAGGCCTCCGAAGCCTGGGGAGGCCATTTTTGCCCTCTCAGAGGCTCGAGGAAAGCCTCTGGAACCCAGGGAGGGCAACCACCACCACCCCCATGATGCAGGAGGCCGACTAGGCCACACCCACCATGGCCACACCTACCCATAAACCAGGCAGAGAACCCCTTGCTAAAATTTTTGAAGCCCATCCCTGGGTATGGGTGAGCTCAGGTTGTCCCCGCTTGCTCCAGAAGGTCTCTTGTCCTTGCGTGCCTCCATTCCTTTTGTCTGATGACGTCCTTCAAAAACGCAAAATGCAGAGGGAAGATAAAGCATCACTTACATGATACGGATGTTCCTCTCCAGGACTTTTTCTTCAGGGTTCTCTTTATCTGGAACAAATCTGGATGTCACCTTTACACACTGGCACTTGTTGTCCACCAGAACTTTCTCGTCATCTTCCTCCTGCCAGTAAGCTGAAAACAAATAAACGAATCGCGTTGGAAACGAAGCAAGGAGAGAAGCAAGCTAGAACTAAGGAGAAATTGCATTAGAACAATGAATTGTTTTTTTTCTCCTCCAGAAGTTGTGGATGCTCCAACAATGGAGGTTTTCAAGAAGAGATTGGACAACCGTTTTGTCTGAAATGGTCTAGGGTCTCCTGCTTGAGCTGGGGGTTGGACTAGAAGACCTCTAAGGTCCCTACCAACTCTGCCATTCTGTTATTCAAATAAAGTGCGTCAATAAGAGTGTAAGAAATGAGAACGTTCTTTAATAATGCCTTTTAATCCGGGGTTTGATTTGAATCGCGTGTGTGTCCAACAGTTATGAGACATCAAAGCTGGCTGAAAGAGAAGTTGGCCTATTAATAATATTGAGAAATGCATCTGAAAAGGGCCGGAAGCTAAATTTAGGATAGGTGCAAAGGGAACCGAAAACTTTCAAGGTGCATTTTCAGACACAAGGCAGGATTTTGCAAGCTCATCTTTCGTTGACAAACGAAGGCTTTGAAATTAGCTGAGTCACCTCTTTTTCTCGACGCTTTGTACAATGCTGGCTGGGTATGTGAATATGGCATCCCCCCCCAGATGAGCCAATCATATATTAATACATCGTCCAAAGCGAAGCCTCGTCGTCTGGAGTTCCAACTTTGATTCCAAATCAAGGTTCTCACATTCTAACGGACCCAAAAGGCGGTACCTGCGTAGACTTAATCAGAGACGTTCTCTAGAACAGGGGGTCTCCAACCTTGGCAACTTTCAGACTTGTGGACTTCAACTCCCAGAATTCAACTTCAACTCCCAGAATTCCTCAGCCAGCAAAGCAAAACTGGCTGAGGAATTCTGGGAGTTGAAGTCCAGAAGTCTGAAAGTTGCCAAGGTTGGAGAACCCTGCTCTAGAACCTTCCTCTGTTGAGGCTTCTGAATGCAGAATGCGTGCAGCCTCCTAAAAACTTGTGGGTCGCCTGTAGTTCTAAAGCTGCATTTGATTTGGGGGGGGTGCTAATTTCATCTTGAGGTTGCCCTAATGTCAAACACCACCCCACCCCCCCGGTTACATGTAGCTCCTTCCCTGGAAGCTGCTATGTGTGTGAGAAAGAAGGGAGGGAGGGAGGGAGGAAGAGAGAAAGAGGGAGGGAGGAGAGAGGAGAGAGAGGGCCAAAAGAAAATAGACTTTATTAAAAGAATGGCTGCCCCACAATCAGGCTTCCTGCCTGATTCAGCCCTATTTATTGTGTGCCCCACAACAGGGAGGGAGGGAGGGAGGGAGATGGGGGAGGAAGGGAAGAAGGGAGGGAGAGAGGAAGAGAGAAAGAGGGAGGGAGGAGAGAGGGAGAGAGAGGGCCAAAAGAAAATAGACTTTAGTAAAAGAATGGCTGACCCACACTCAGGCTTCCTGCCTGATTCAGCCCTATTTAATGTGTGCCCCCCCCAACAGGGAGGGAGGGAGATGGAGGAGGAAGGGGAGAGGGAGGGACAGAGGGAGAGAGAGGGATGGAAGGGAGAAGGGAGGGAGGGAAGGAGGGAGGGAGGGAGGAGGGAGGGAGAGGACTAAAAGAAAATATAATTTATTAAAAGAATGGCTGCCCCACACCTGATTCAGCCCTATTTAATGTGTGCCCCCCAACAGGGAGGGAGGGAGGGAGATGGGGGAGGAAGGGGAGAGGAGGGAGGGAGGAAGAGAGAAAGAGGGAGGGAGGGGGGAGAGGGAGGGACCAAAAGAAAATAGAATTTACTAAAAGAATGGCTGACCCACACTCAGGCTTCCTGCCTGATTCAGCCGTATTTATTGTGTGCCCCCCAACAGGGAGGGAGGGAGGGAGAGAAATGGGGCAGGGAGGAAGAGAGGGAGGAGAGAGAAAGAAAGACAGAGGGAGGGAGGGAGGAAGAGAGGACTAAAAGCAAACAGAATTTATTAAAAGAATGGCTGCCCTACACTCACGCTTCCTGCCCTGCCTGCTCAGCCCTATTTAATGTGTGACCCCCCCCAACAGTTTACTTGAGAGGGAGGGAGGGAGATGGGGAGAGGGGTCAAGACTGACTCGCATGAATGAGGCACAATTGAAAAAAGATGAGCCATCTCCATCGTTGTCCAGATAGGTCAGTCAAAGACTGGACTTTCTTAAAAGTTTTTCCCCCCTCTAAATTGACAAGTCTGGTGTGTGTGTGTGTGTGTGTGTGTGTGTGTGTGTTTTTCATCTTTTCATTTTTTCCCCCCCAAGGCCATTAACATCCGTTGGACTTTCTCCTGGGAGATACCATGATGGGGAAACCTTCAACTTGTTGCGTTGACTGTTACTTAGTCCCTATGATACAAAAAAAAAGATGCTGAGAGTGCAGAGAAGAGCAACAAAGATGATTAGGAGGCTAAACCACACGATGAAAAATTGAGGGAGCTACATATGCCTATCTGGGGAAGCCAGATTCACTTCACAACCGTGTCACTAACTTATCAACTGCAGTGATTCACTTAACAACTGTGGAAAGAAAGGCATCAAATGAGGCAAACAATCACTTAACAAATCTCTCACTTAGCAATGGAAATTTGGGGCTCAATTGTGGTCGTAAGTTGAGGAGTACCTATAATGTGTTCTCTGACTAACTTCACTTTCTTCCAAGTTAACATAAAGGCCAGTGTTAATCTTCTAATCCAATTTTTTAATCCCGAAAGATTAAGGGAGGGATCTGACACCGTTTATATGCAAACCAGGTGCAGAATTGGCGAGTTATAGCTTGCAAACCAGGTGCACAATTGGCGAGTTGTGGCTTGCAAACCACATGCACAACTGGTGATTTATGGCTTGCAAACCAGGTGCATAATTGGTGAGTATTAGCTTGCTTCCTTTCTGCAAACCGCCGACATTAAGTGCTTTGTTCAAAGTCATTCGACATTTTTGACCTTTATTTGATCTGACAAAGCATGGATTTTGCAAGGTATGACCTACAAGCCCGGCGATAATCTATAATACAACATTCATAATAGCTAAGCACGGCAAGTGACTTGCAAATAAACACGTTCTCAGTTATGGAAAAGCAATATCTGCTAATTAACATCCTTTGTTTGAGTTAGCCTTGTTAGACTTATCGGGTTTGCTTGCTTTTCTTCAAGGGTGTTTTGGAAGTCTGCAATATAAACCACCAGAAGATGACAAAATGCTCGGGTTAATGCCTTGTTCAGGAGTGGGAAAACGTCACTTCCAATATTTCAAAAAAGAAGCTCAGCTCACTTCAGATGGATCTAAATCAGGGATGTCCGACCTTGGTGACTTGAAGACGTGTGGACTTCAACTCATAGCATAGCTGGCTGGGGAATTCTGGGAATTGAAGTCCACAAGGCCAAGTTTGGCTAAAGGTAAAGGTAAAGCTTCCCCTTGCACATATGTGCTAGTTGTTCCTGACTCTAGGGGGCAGTGCTCACCTCTGTTTCAAAGCCGAAGAGCCAGCGCTCTCCGAAGACATCTCTGTGGTCATGTGGCCGGCATGACTAAATGCCGAAGGCGCACGGAACACTCTTCCCTTCCCACCAAAGGGTCCCTATTTTTCTACTTGCATTTTTGATGTGTTTTCGCGTTGCTAGGTTGGCAGAAGCTGGAACAAGTAACGGGAGCTCACCCCGTTACGCGGCACTAGGGATTCGAACCGCTGAACTGCCGACCTTTCAATCGACAAGTGTCTTAGCCACTGAGCCACTGCTACCCCTAATCTAAATTAAAATTAAATTTAGATTAGGCTACCCCTAATCTAAATGAAGCAGAAAGGGCTCAAAGGAGTAAAAGAAAGGCAGTGAATTTCACCCCTCAAGTCTTGGGGTTGCAAAACCACCTTTAATCCAGTTTATTTTAATCATTAATCTGATTCTCAACATCTGTGGAGGAATGTCTCCTCGATTCCCTGGAGGGAGGGGCTGCATTCCCGAGTAGCAAAAGAGTTGGTGTGGGAGAAAGAGGATGAAGACTGCTCCTCCTTAATAGTTCCCAGAGTATACGCTTCATAGGAATGTTAGCACGCTTGAATCTGGCAAGATTCTGTCTGTACATGAGGAACAATAAAGAGATCTATTTGAAAAAATCACAACATGTCTTTCTTGGGGTTTGTTTTGAGCCTCCTATTATCCCTTTTATCTGCTCCATGTTTCTGGTTCAGGTCATTAGAAAGCTGGGACGTTAGTACAAGTAGTCCTCAACTTACAACAGTTCATTTAGTGACTGTTCAAAATTAGAACAGCACTGGAAAAAGTGACATGACAATTTTTCACACTTACGACCATTGCAGCGTCCCCGTGGTCACGTGACCAGAATTCACACACTCGTCAACTGACTCATATTTATGATGGTCGCAGCGTCCTGGGGTCACATGAGCCCCTTTTACGACCTTCCGACAAGCAAACTCAATGGGGAAGCCTGATTCATTTAACAACCGTGTTCCTACCTTAACAACTGCAGTGACTCACTTAAAAACTGCGGCAAGAAAGGTCATAAAATGCAGCAAAATTCACTTGTCTTGCTTAGCTGTGTAAATTTTGGGCTCCATTGTGATCATAAGTCAAGGACTTCTTGTAATTTGAGATCCAGTAGAGTTGGAATAGAAGACGGCAATCATTATTTAAAGGACCATCTTTTCCACGTCATATCTACCCTACCCACCAGAGTGGGGAGCCGTGGGATGTTACGGGTGTAACCCTCTTAAGGAGGTCCATCTGCTCGGACCCAGAAGAAGGGCCTTCTCCGCGGTGGCTCCCTCCCTGTGGAACATCATCCCTGCGGAGATAAGATTGGCCTCCACCGTGACGTTCTTTCAAAAGATCTGAAGATATGGTTGTACCAACAGGGCTGGGCACCTCGGAGTGACACAGAGCTCATCAAGTGGTTGTCACCAGACAGATGGGAGGTTACTGGTTTTTGTACAGGGGTTTTTATCTTTGTAAGCTGCCCAAAGTCACCAAAAGTGAGGTTGGCAGCCATATAAATTTAAAAATCAATCAATTCTCTGGTTCTAGAATTTCCATAGTTGGTTTCATAGAATATTGTACACCAGATGTGGTCAGCCTACGCGTAACCTGTGATCTCTCTCCCCTCCCCTCTTTTGAAGCCCTGGCAGCTTCCGAATTTGAATAGCAAATCGCCAGTGTTTTTCATTATGACGTTTTGCCTTTATTTTTATCTCCAGAAATAAGGACAAAACAGGAGATTAAAATTTTTAAAAAGGGAATCATGTTGTCATTACACCCTCAAAGCAGGGGTGAAATCCAACAGGTTTTGACAGGTTCTGTAGTGGAAATTTTGAGAAGTTTGGAGAACCAGCAAATGCCACCTCTGGCTGGCCCCAGAGTGAGGTAGGAATGGAGATTTTTGCAATATCCTTCCCCCAGGAGTGAGGTGGGAATGGGAATTTTGCAGTATCCTTCCCCTGCCACACCCACCAAGCCACGCCCACAGAACCAGTAGTAAAAAAATTTGGATTTCACCACTGCCTCAAAGTACTGACCTCCCCAAAGGGTCAAAACCCTTTGCCCTCCTCCCCGCTTTCTATGGATACGATTACAACGAAATACCCTGCAGTTTCTGGAGTCGTCAAACTACCACCAAAAAAAAAAAAAGGGATCGCCCACTTGTGCTGAGCCATGCCTTCCTTATCCATGGTCATCTCTCCAGTCGGTCATAACCACATAATTGTGGTTCACACCACAAGCTAAGGCAGCGTGAAGCAGCACTCTCTCTAAAGCCTGCCGACGACACCTGAGCCTTGCTTCTACTTCGGAAATGGCTGCTGCTCTCAAGGACGACATCTGGCAAAGCAAACTGAACACGTTAACAACCTTCTGTCTCAGGCACCATTTGGAAAGTGGCCTCTGGGTGAGCTGGCCAACCTGGCTTAACAACAGAATGACAAGAGTTGGAAGGGACCTTGGAGGTCTTCTAGTCCAACCCCTTGCTCAAGCAGACGACCGTGTACCATTCCAGACAAATGGGTGTCCAATCTCTTCTTAAAAAAACTCCAGTGATGGAGCACCCACAACTTCTGGTGGCAAGCTGTTCCACTGGTTCATTGTCCTCTCTTTAGGAAATTCCTCCTTAGTTCTAGGTTGGTGCTCTTTATGAGTTTCCATCTGTTGCTTCTTGTCCTGCCTTCTGGTGCTTTGGAGAATAGCTTGACTCCCTCTTCGTTGTGGCAGCCCCTGAGATATTGGAACAATTCTATCATGTCACCCCTAGTCCTTCTTTTCATTAAACTAGACATACCCAATTCCTGCAACCGTTCTTTATGTTTTAGCTTCCAGTCCCCTAATCATCTTTGTTGCTCTTCTCTGGGCCCTTTCTAGAGTCTCAACATCCTTTTTTACATCATGGCAACCAAAACTGGGTGCAGGATTCCAAGTGTGGCCTTACCAGAGCATTATAAAGTGATATTAACACTTCACCTGATCTTAATTCTATCCCTCTGTTTATGCAGCCTAAGATTGTGTTGGCCTTTTGGGCAGCTGCAGCACACGACTGGCTTCTGCCCAACTTGGTTAAATACAGCAGCCTCTTATTTATTATTTATTTATTGGTTCGATTTTATATGCCGCCCTTCTCTGGAGACTCAGGGCGGCTTACAATGCGTTAAGTAATAGCCTTCATACTTTTGTATATACCTGCTTAGTAGGGCTTTCGCCCCCCCCCCCCAGCGGTGTTCTTTTTTATACAAAGTCAGCTTATTGCCCCCACAATCCGGGTCCTCATTTTACCTACCTCGAAAGGATGGACGGCTCTTGCTGCAGAGATCAACTTGGGGGAGAGGCCTTGTCTTATCACCCTTTTCATCTGTGACCACAACTGAGAAGAGATTGTGCAGCTTAAACGTGCAGCTTTCTACAAAGCTGAGTGATTCATTCAGCCGTGCACCCTTAGTTTGACAATTTGCCCATTGTCTTGCTGTGCAGACAATAACTGAACTGTGAAGTCTGCGGATGGGGAATCCCCAGGCTGAGCATTGCGTGTAAATGCAGACATTGAGACTCGATCGGATTTAATCAAGGATCCTTGCAAACACAGAGCTCGTGAGGACGCTGTTGGGGCTACGCCAGCCTCAGAGTGCCAGGAATGAACGACTGGTAGAAGAAGATGCACAAACTTCTTTTCAGAAAGACGACATGAGTTTTCTTGGGAAAAAGAAAGGCCTGATTAATTGGTTTTTATAAGGATGGGTAGATCTTCATAGGTTTCATCCCATCTGCTTCTTAGAAACAAGGGAAGAACTGGTAATACCCGAACTCGAGTCACCTTGTGGAGCAATCAAGCTTGCCCTCGAACCATGCGAAGGTTGGACAAAGTACATTTCATGCCGCCTGCAGATGTCCAGAAAGATTAACTCGGTTTAAGGAAGGCAGGGCTTGGTGGCACAGAGGACCTGAAGCTCCCGCGGTGGTGGAGATTTGCACGTTCCTATTGGCAGGATTCGAAGGCGGCAGCATGGACGACCGCGATGTGCTCAGCGTGGGGCTGCCTTTGAAAAAACATCCGGAGATTTCAATCCGTTCAAAATAAAGTGGCGGTAGCCCACATAGCAACCGAAATCCAAATTTCCATTGCTAAGCGTGACAGTGGTTAAGTGGGCTTTGCCCCGTTTTATGACCTCTCTTGCCACAGTGGTGGCAACCGTGTGACTAATTTAACCACCGCAGGGATTCACTTAACAACGGTGGCAAGACAAGCCATAAAATGGGACAAAAACACGCTTAACAAATATCTCACTTTGCAGCATAAATTCTGGGCTCAGCTGTGGTCGTAAGCCGAGGACTACCCATATCTCTTTAAGCGCCAGTGGAACCAAAACCTGAAGCAGCCACTATTTCTGATTAATAGAAACTGGAATTTGAACCCAATTTTTTTTTAAAAAAAGGTCTTTATAGTCTTTGGGATGTTGAAAAGCCTTTTCTTGTGATTGAAATTGGAGGAAGGTAGATATTGATTTTGTATCTTGGGAGTGGAAAGAAAGGATGTGGGAATAATACTTCCCCGAGTCCAAAGTGGGCAAAACAGGAGAAGGGATATCAGTTTACTCTAAATTTAGAGTTTACAATCTCCAGAGCCAGATAAATGGTCTCTTAGATTCCTGAAGGAAGTTGATGGTTTAGATCAGAGGTCTTCAAACTTGGCAGCTTTAAGACTTGTGGACTTCAACTCCCAAGCAGAGGTTCGCCATCACTGTTCTAGAGCATCAAATAAGTTTGACTCCGTGTGGGGGACCTTAGCAAAGGAAACTCAGCACTGGTTTTCCCAAACAGCCTCTCCTGCGTAAACTTACCTGTGCAACGGGTGAAAATTAAATTGCACCTCCATTCTGCCATCAAGATCTGTTAGGAAACTGGCACCTTTAGCCATTTAGACACTTGCTGGCTTGACCTAAGGCCTGAGTGACAGTGCAGCAATTGTTAAACAAAGCAACGGTCAGATGTTCTGAGATGCTGGTTTTCCATTACTACAGGCATTCTATAACGGCGTTTCTCCATTGGAGCAATTTTAAAATGGGTAGGCTTCAACCCACCGAATTCCCCAGCCAGCCGGGCTCCAATTCTGGAAGTCAGCATATTAGCTTAAAGTTGCCTAGTGTGGTGGCTCCGTTGCCTGAGCTTGGGCTATCGACAGATGCAGACTCTGAGAGTGAGGGAGAGGAGTTGGCAAGGCCTCCCTCTCCAAGACCCTCCTCTCTGGCAATGCCTCCGGAGGACACCAAAGGCCAAGAGATAGGCCCAGAGCCAAGCACGTCCCCGCAGCCACAGGTGGACAGCGACGAAGGAGATAAGTGCTGGCTGGATCCTTGATAGCGGCGCAGGGAGAAGAGTGCGCAGCAGAGGGGAAGGCGTGCCAGAGATTAGCTGAGTCACTGGGCCACACCCCACAGGGTATAAATGTGGGTGTGGTGGCCAGTTCAGTTTGTGACGAGCAAAAACTAGAAATAATCCATGATCTCTGCGTTACTGGACTTCTGCCTGCCTTGTCGGACTGCATCTGGACTAATCCTTGTATTACTGAAACTTTGCCTGCTTTATCGGAATACTTGCAGTCTAATCTTTGTTTTGTGTGAGTAAAGTCTGAATTGTCAGCTAGCCACTGGGTTGCTGCCAGCTTTATCTTCAAAGACTTTGTTGTGTGGCTTATTAACTCCGGGCCGTCTGTGGGGGTGCATGTGTGGGACGGGGACAGAACACCTAGGTAGAAGCTGTGTTTCCTTTGATTGCTTCTAGTCAGCCACTTTACTCAAGGTGGACTCAGAACTTCCAGCCTTCTGAGATTGGTAAAACGAGGACCCAGATTGTTAGGGGTAAGATGCTGACTGGAAACTGCTTAGAGAGGGCTGTGAAGCAGTATACCCCTTCCTTTCCTTTCTCTCTTCCCTTCATTCTCCTTCCTGGGGTGCAGTGGTTAGAATGCAATATTGCAGGCTAATTCTGCCGACTGCCAGCAGTTCGATCCTGACTGGCTCAAGGTGGACTCAGCCTTCCAAGGTTGGTAAAACGAGGACCCAGATTTTTGGGGGCCATAGGCTGACTGGAAACCACTTAAAGAGAGGGCTATGAAGCAGTATATAAGTGCTTTTGCTCTTCCTTCCTTCCTTCCCTTCCCTTCCCTTTCTTTTCCTTTCCTTCCTTCCTTCCTCTCTTAATTCCCTTTCTCGTTCTCCTTCCTGGTGGCTCAGTGGTTAGAATGCAATATTGCAGGCTAATTCTGCCGACTGCCAGCAGTTCGATCCTGACCGGCTCAAGGTTTCCATTTATTTATTTATTTATTAGTTCGATTTATATGCCGCCTTTCTCCGGAGATTCAGGGCGGCTTACAATGCATTAAGCAATAGGCTTCAACCTTGAGCCTGGTGAGAATTGAACTCGCAGTAATTGCAGGCAGCTGGCAGCTAAGTGCTACTTTAACAGCAGTCCGCTGCGCCACCAAGGCTCCATCCTTCCAAGGTCGGTAAAACGCGAACTATATTGTTGGGGGCAAGAGGCTGACTCTATAAACTGCGTAGAAAGAGCTGTAAAAGTACTATGAAGCGGTATATAAGTCTATGGGCTCTTAGTATGGCTACTAAGTTTTGTACCTGAATGTCACTGAATGTTTTGCAGAAACTTTGCATAATTATCTTCCACTGCAGACACTTTTGAGCTACTTCACACATTTGTATCCCACGTCCCTCTTGGCGTTTTATAGAAGATTGATGCCTCAATCATCTGCGATTTGATACGGCTCAATGCTATGGAGCAGGAAGGAATTTGCCTTGAAAAAAGAATTATAATTAAAATTGTGTAAACACCTATGTAGGCCATCTGGCTACAGGACATCTTGTCCTCTTATTATTATACTTTATAATCATAAGAGTTCTGGCACAATAGTTCAT
Organism: Pantherophis guttatus; assembly: GCF_029531705.1. The sequence goes on from NW_026844020.1 coordinate 3,362,118, forward strand.
GTCATACAGGGAATCCTCGATATACGGCCATAATGGAGCCTATCCATTATGGCCATGTCTTGTAACTGTTCTCTGTTTTACAATCTTTTTTTGGTGACAGTCGTTAAGTGAATGCACGGTTCTCAATGGGGGCGCTTTTGCCGAAAACCAGAAGTAAGTGATAGGCCACGGGGTGCTCCAAACCATCTGTAGAGTTGGAACTGAATCATTAGTACAGGTAGTCCTCGACTTACAACAGTCCGTTTAGTGGCCGTTCAGGTGAGTTATGTTTTCCACACTTAATGACCGATTGCAGCCTCCCCCGTGGTCACATGATCCAAATTCAGACGCTCGGCAACCGGCTCGTATTTATGACCGTCGCACTGTCCCTGTGTGTGTGTGTGTTTGTGTGTCACGTGATCCCCTTTTGCGACCTTCTGACAAGCAAAGTCAAAAGGGGAAGCCGGATTCAGTTAACAACCGTGTGACTCGCTTAACAACTGCAGTGATTCCCTGGCCAGAAATGTCGTAAAACGGGAGCAAACCCCCCCCTTAATAAACGTTTTGACTTCGCAACATAAATCTCGGCCTCAATTGTGGTCCTAAATCGAGGAATAACTGTCATCCTGCATCCACCAGTTGGATTTCCACCTGCTGGTGGGCGAAGCCAGAGGGCAGAGAGGCCCCGCCCCTTCTCCCCCGCCCCGCCCCTCCGTTTTAGCCCGTTGCCGGGAGACCGACACTCCTCCTTCCTCTCCATGGCCTTTCTGTCGCGGTCAGAGCGGCCGGCGCCGCTCTAGCCCTCTCCGTGCCGACGCAAACCAACGGACGCTCGTTCGCCGCCCTTTGGGGCGCTCATCCAGGGACGCGTGACGTCATTGGGAGGGGACGCGCGTGCGTGATGGCGGCGCGGCGGCTCCGGGTCGCTTTTTCCTCAGGAGGGTCCGGTGACTGAAGGCGGCGGGTGAGCCGTGAGGGGGGAAAAAAAAAAAAACAAAAAACGGCCGGTCCTCCTCCTCCTCCTCCTCCTCCTCGCCGTCGTCTTTATCCGAAAAGCGACCTTCGGCCGCCCGGCGGGCTCCGGCCATGGAGCGGTGGGACCGGCGGGGGCGTCGTCGGGGGGCGTCGTCGGGCCTGCCGGCCTTGCCGTGGCGGCTGCTGCTGCTGGTGGTGCCCCTGCTGGCGGCGTGGGGCGCGGAGTCGGCCTCGGCGGACGGCAAGGCGTGCGAGAAGCCCTGCGCCAACGGAGGACGCTGCCAACCCAGCACCGGCCAGTGCGAGTGCCAGCCCGGCTGGGTGGGCGACCAGTGCCAGCACTGCGGGGGGCGCTTCCGGTGGGTGAGGAGGCCGCCTTGTGGGGGGTGGGGGGGGGGGGGGGGGGGGGGGGTTAGGGCGAGAGAGTGGGACTTGGGGGTTGCCAGCCCTTTCCCCCCCATTCCTCCCTCCTGGGAGAGAGGCTGCTTCCCCTCCCCCCTCCAGACTCCATTGCCCCCCCCACTCCTTTTTGGGGTACGGGGTCCCCAAGCCGCCATTGGCCCCCCATCTTTTGGAACTGGCTGGTTTTGCCTCCTTCAGATGTTCAGGAGGAGAAGCACCAAAACACCCGCTCAGCTCAGCCGGGGTAGGAGGGAGGGAATGCCATTATTATTATTATTATTATTATTATTATTATTATTATTATTATTATATACTTTATCCATTAAACATGAAACTCAAGACAACTGAATAATAATATTCATTATTTTATATACTTTATTCATTAAACATGAGACTCAAGACAACTGAATAAAGTAAATAATAATAATAATAATAATAATAATAATAATAATAATCCGATCTTTAAAAAAATTCTCCCTCTCCATGCTGAAAATGTCACTCTTTGCTTTGTGTATATTATTATTATTGGTTAATCTTTAGTGAGATTCACAGCCTTTGAGGCTGGTTAATAGCTCAGCAGCTCGAGGAGTATTATTATTATTATTATTGCAATTATTAATTACTATTATTACTATTATTATATATTATATTCATTAAACATGAAACTCAAGTCAACTGAACATTCAAAAACGCATCACAAATACCATTGATTGGTGCTAATGGTTGATACAAGTTGCTGCCAGTGTCCTAGGTATCAATCAAGTATCTTCTTAAACTATACGATTTATTGTTATTATTATTATTATTATTTACTTTATTCATTAAACATGAAACTCAGTCAACTGAAGGTTTAAAAACATGTCACAAATACTATTGACTGGTGCTAATGGTTGATCGGGTTGTTGCCAGCGTCCTAGGTATCGGCCTTCTTAAAATGTACAATGATGATGATTATTATTATTATTATTATTATTATTATTATTATTATTATTATTATTTCAGGCTGGGCTTGGCATTTTTCGAGTCCTTTGGAAGGACCTGGTATTATTGTTATTATTTAATCTTGAATTTGATTCACAGTCTGGGACTGGTACAAACTTAACAGTTCAAGTCCTAAACTAGGACCAAAAAGCTGTTGAGGTAACGTCTGTATATGATGATGATGATTATCATTATCATTATTAATCATTGCACAGGCAGCCAGATGTTCAGATTAGGTTTGACATTTTTGTCTAAATACGGAGTTGTTATTATTTAATGTCATTGATGTTGTTGTTATTATTTAATCTATTTGATTCACAGTCTGGGACTGGTAAAAACTTAACAGTTCGAGTCCTAAACAAGGACCTAGGAGCTGTTAAGGTAATGTCTGTATATTATTACTGTTGCTGTTATTGTTATTGATCATCTCACAGTCAGCCAGAAATTCAGGCTGGATTTGGCATTTTTGTCTTACCTAGTGAGTCTTTACCAAGGACCTGGGGTAGGTAGATCTGGATGTTTGATGGTGCTAGAGGTTTTATAATTATGGTTCTGCGCATCGTCAGCCAGATGTTCAGACTGGATTTGGCATTTCCGTCTATCTCTCGAGTTCTTATATTTATTTGCCATCTATCTCTCACCATCGACCTATTCTAAGCAGTTCACAAACATAAAAAAACAAAGAAAAAGGAAATTGGAACAAAGCGAAAGTAAAATAATAGAATAGAGTCTGCTGTCTATCTAGCAGCCAGCTCCAGAGTCAAACCTCGCATTGGGGTCTCCAGGCCAGTTTGCAGAACCGAGTCTTTAGGCCAGGGATCCTCAAACTTGGCAGCTTTAAGACTTGTGGACTTCAAGTCCCAGAATTCTCCAGCCAGCATACCTATGCTGGCTGGAGAATTCTGGGACTTGAAATCCACAAGTCTTAAAGCTGCCAAGTTTGAAGACCTCTGCTTTAGGCTCTTACAGAATGATAGGTTGGGGGTAGCTCTTACCCAATGTATATGCTGCAGAAAGGCAACGCTTGACTTTCCAATAATGACAAAAGACCAGGATTGGGCAAAGGATGACCGGATCTTGTCCCTCCTAATTCTCTTTCCCGTCTTGGATATCTGGATAATTTCAATCTTCCCTTTAAAGGGGTCAATTCTGTACAGGGAGTCCACGACTTAACGACCACATTTGAGCCCAACATTTCTGTTGCTAAGTGAAAGATTTTAAGTGAAAATTTCCCCATTTTACGACTTTTCTCGCCACAGTGGCTGAATCGCTGCAGTTATTAAGTTGGTAACACGGTTGTTAAGTGAATCTGGCTTCCCCATTGACTTCTCTTGTAAGACGGTTGCAAAAGGGATCATTTGACCCCGGGATCCTGCAACAGTCATAAATACATGCCAAGTGCCAAACATCTGGATTTTGATTATGATCACAGGGATGCTGCAATGGTTGTAAGCATGAAAAACTGTACTAAGTCATTTTTTTTCAGTGCTGTTGGAACTTTGAATGGTCACTAAATGAACTGCTTGGTGCTTTCTGAGCTTTTTTTTCATGCAGATGTTTCATTACCCAAACTAGGTAACATCATCATGCTAATGAGTGCAGTTTGCTGTCACTAACTCTGCACTCTGCACCAGACTCTTTACTAGCACTGATGATGTTACCTAGTTTGGTAATGAAACGTCTGCAAGAAAACAAGCAAGCTCAGAGGACATCAAGGACCCCTGATTTCAACCCCGAGCTACAAATATTCTCCTTTATCGATTACCTGCATTGCAAAAACCTCTGGATAAGGCCATTGACGGAGGGCAGTGGGCCAAACGCATCATGCCACTCGCCTTGCCTAAGTAATTCTTACAACTTCAACCTCAGCCAGACCAACTGAGATGCCCAGGACAGGGTGGCTCGTACCGTATAATTCATTCCCCCGACTACATGAGGCTTGGAAGAAGAACCTCAGAGAGGTTGGCACCCCTATTCATTAGGCTACATTACTGTGTGGCTGGTCTCCCAGAAGATCTGGGATTACATGTCGAGAGGCTGCCAAAAAGCACTTCTTGCCCAGACTGCAGTCTTTAAAAATAATAATTAAAAAAAAAAAAGGCACCTCAGTCTGGGCCAGTGTTCAAGAGGTGAAATTGGGATTGACTTACAACAGTTCCTTCAGTTAAAGTTACAACGGCATTGAAAAAAACCGATTTAGGTCCATTTTTCACACTTATGACCGTTGCAGCATCCTCAGGATCACGTCATCAAAATTCGGACCGTTTGGCCACTGACTCATATTTATGACGGTCCCAGTGCCATGCGATCTCCTTTTGCGACCTTCTGATCAGCAGTGCCAATGGGGGATGCCAGATTCACTTAACCGTGTTACTGACTTTACAACTGCAGTGATTTACTTAACCCCTGTGGCAAGAAAGGTCATAAAAGGAGACAAAATTCACGTAAATGTTTTGCTTAACAACAGAAATGGTGGGCTCAATTATGGTCGTAAATTGAGGACCCACCTGTAGCTGCTGGATGATGGAAGGCTGGGCAGCACCTCCTCCATGAGTTTTAGGCCTTCAGCTTCACAGAACGTTTGAGTGGCTCAGTGAGGTGAGGGAGACTAGAAGGGGCAATTGATGGGAAGGGGCGTACAGGTGAGCTCTTTGTGAAGGATGTGCAAGGTGACAAATGAAAATCAGGCGAATGGCTTTTGATTCTGTATTACGTGAAAGTTTTCTGGAAGTCTCTTTGCTGGTAGCTTTTCTGGGTTCTCTAAACTTGGCAACTTTATGACTTGTGGACTTCAGTTCCCAGAATTCCCCAGCCAGCAAGGTGAGTTCTAGTCCTGCCTTAGCTCTGCAAGAAAGCTGGGTGACTGGGCCAATCACCAGGAGACTGTGAATTCTAGTCCCACCTTAGGCATGAAAGATGGGTGGGTGACTTTGGGCCAGTCACCAGGAGACTGGGAGTTCTAGTCCCGCTTTAGCCACGAGAGCCAGCTGAGTGACTGGGCCAATCACCAGAAGACTGGGAGTTCTAGTGCCCGTCTTAGGCACGAAAACCGGCTGGGTGACATTGGGCCAGTCCTCCTCCCTCAAACCAACCCATTCACAGGGTTGTTGTGGAGGAAATAGGAGGAGAGAGATGTGTCATTCCACGCCTTGGTTTATTCGTAAAAATAATAAAAGGCCTACAAATAAATAAATGAAAAAAATAATAGTCTAAGCTGGTGATGACAGGGGGAAGATCTCACACCCTTGCCTCTGTCGGAGTGGTGGCAGATGAGTTGAGGCGAAGGATGGGGATGAATAATCCAGCGGGCATCATTTTCTTGGCTTGGTTAAAACTCAGGGTGAGTCAACAAGCGCGTGGCATTTACTTTGGAGATAAACACTAGGAGGGCGAAGGAAAATGATAGGGTTCTCATCGCAGCCTGAAAAAGGAACATTCCAGGCCTTGCAGGCCGAAAGTCGGTTTTGCAAGGATGGATGCTGAGAGGGAGGTGATTCCAGGGATCAGCCGTGGCTTCATCAGAATGGTTGGATTACAGGTAGGTAGTCCTCGCGTTACGACCACAATTGAGTCCCAAATTTATGTTGCTAAGTGAGACATTGGTAAAGGGAGTTTCCCCCATTCTACGACCTTTTTTTTTTTTTTTGCCACAGTTAAGTGAATCATTGCAACTGTCATAAATATATGTGAGTTGCCAAGTGCTGGGATGTTAATCATGGGACCATGGGGATGCTGCGACGGTCATAAGTGTGAGTACCGGAAGCAAGTCACTTTTTTCAGGGCTGCTGTAACTTCGAACAGTCACTGAACAAATAATTCTTAGTTGAGGACTCCATTTATCTATCTAACTCTACCTACCTACCTACCTATCTCTTATCATCCATCCATCCATCCATCCATCCATCCATCCATCCATCCAGCTCTCTCTCTCTCTCTCTCTCTCTCTCTCTCTCTCTCTCTCTCTCTCTCTCTCTCTCTCATCCATCCAGCTCTCTCTATATCTGTCTATCTATCTATCTATCTATCTATCTATCTATCTATCTATCTATCTATCTATCTATCTAGCTCTCTCTCTCCCTACCATCCATCCATCCATCCAGTTTGATATCTCTGTATCTCAATCTCTATCCACCCACCCCATCTAATTTATATGGCTGCCCATCTCACAAGATTTGACCCTGGGCAGTGTTTAACGGGGAAAAAAAAGATAAAACCATAAACATGTCAAACCCAATCATATTTTAAAAGTGAAAAGATACGAGTGAAACAATTGTTCCCAAATTCACAAGAGCGCTCACTTTGGCAAGTTTTAATTTTCCAGCTGTTTTTGAGAGGCATCTGTTTATGGAGCCATCCCATCCAAACAGACTTTGCTCCTGCGGTGAAGGGATTCCTGAAACATTAACCCACATTTTAGTTTGTAGAAAGTTGCCGTGAACAACTCCCCCATCGAGAAAGATTTCCAGGCCACCCAGATCTGTTTTATTGTCTTGTTAATATCCGATTAATGCAGTTATATTGCTCTTTGATTTCTTTTGTTTTGCCACTTGTAAGAGAGGCCCAGCTTTGACAACATTTACTTTTATAATTATAAAAGTACTTTTATAACTTTTATAACTTTTAAAACTTTTATAATTATAGTTATACTGTTTTTTTTTTGTTTTTTTGTTTTAGTTCGTGTTTCAACATTTGTTTCTGCTTTTCAAATGGGTAGGGAAGTTTGGAAAGTTTGTTGTTGTATTGTTTACATTTGTTACAGCTGTCCAGTCCACCTGATTGCGGCGTTTACTTCCTTATTGTTTAAAAATGCCTTCCGAAATTGAGTAAATATTGTAAACCCCAGGCGCCCGATGGATGTGCATGCATGCTTAACTTTTCCCATACATTTTATTTTCTGCTTTTTGATTGTGTATGTGAGTGAGAAGAAGTGGCAGATAGCCTCAGTCCCAAGCCTAAAGACACAGCGAGATGCAGCTGAGTCCAGTCCTTTCTTTGCTTACAACACCTAGTAGACAGAATCTTGCCATACTAAAGCTTTAACCTACTAACCTAATAAATATTTTCTGGGAGATTCTAGAGTGTGGCTTCAATAAAGGTGAATTTCAGGGTTGAAATGGAAGGTCCTTGGTGCTCTCTGAACTTACTTGTTTTCTTGCAGACGTTTCATTAACCAAACTAGGTAATATCACCAGTGCTAGAAGAGAGGGGGGTTTGCATGTATATGAACAGGGAGCAACCCTTGCACTTTAGCTTATTTGTCTGATCTGGCAGTTCCTTGACTGGGCTACTGATCAAGTGTTAATCTTGGTGTTAAACTCTGCAGGTCCTCCCTCCCACCTAGCACTGATGATGTTACCTAGTTGGGTCATGAAACATCTGCAAGAAAACAGCCAAGCTCAGAGAGCATCGCTGACTCCATACCACCACCACCTCCTTCTCCCCCCCCCTCTGCAAACCCCATTCCCTTCTAGCACTGATTATGTTCCCTAGTTGGGTCATGAAACATCTGCAAAGAAGTCAAGCTCAGAGAGTATCATGGACTCCATAGTCCTCGTCCTCCTCCCTGCCCTCCTAGCACTGAAGATGATACCTGTTTTGGGCTTGGCCTAATCTCTTCCCTTTTTAAATATGTAAATTTTAATCTGTTTTTAAATTATTGGGGTATTTTAATTTGTCTGGGCCAAATAATTTAATTTGATTTTATCGGGTTTTTAAATTTTGTGTATTTATGTATTTTATTGTTGGCTGTTCACCGCCCTGAGTCCTTTGGGAGTAGGGCGGTATACAAATCAAATAAACTAAACTAAATAAACTAAACTGTTTTGGTTATGAAAGGTCTGCAAGAAAAGGGAAGGGCAATTTCCTAAATTATATTATCCTACATATCTTTTTGAAAAAGGTATTATATATATCTGCCCAGTAATAAAAATAATTATGACTGTTCTGATTAATGCAAAATACTCCCCACGGAGTGGTGCAAATGAAATGTTCAGTTTTGCAAGCATCTCCTTTTTGCAGTCTCCCCCCCCCACCTCTAAATTTAATGATGTTACATTTCCAAAGGGCGCATGGTTTTCTTCCCTTTTTTTTTGCTCTCCAGAAACCTTTCCCTCTCTCTGTACAGGAACCTCTTCAGTGTCACGGCCCTTGACTGAAAGTCTCTGTGTGATGTCTGTGGAGATTCTCCGTCATCCAGATCACAGTGGTCCCAAAAGTTGCTTTTTCGAAAGGCAACCAGACTTCCTTGGGTTTTTTCCTTGAAGACGTTTCACTTCTCATCCAGGAATCTTCATCGGTTCTGGCCGATGAACCAATGAAGCTTCCTGGGCGAGAAGCGAAACGTCTTCAAGGGAAAACCCAAGGACGTCCGGTTGCCTTTCGAAAAAGCCATCTCTGTGTGTATGATGCTTGAGACACTTTGAGCTTGAAAACCCGTCTGGCTGGATCTTAAATTTAATCCTCTCTGAGTTAGTTAAGCAGGTTGTTTTTGCAAAGGGGAAAAACGTTGGCAGGACAAGCTGCTTCCTTATGGCCTACTTAAACCTTCATTCCGAACTTGGCTGCAGAATCGTGGAGTTAAAAGCCAGCATCATTTTGGGGCTGTGGAGTCCAATTGGCAGATTGGCGCAATTCTTATTTATTCTTTCGTCTCAAAGTCTCATTGTTCTGCCACGAAAGAAAAACCACTATTGTCTTCCCTTTGTCTGGACTTTTATGGGTGCATTCCAGGTGAAGCTGCAGAGGTCTATGGACTGTCTGGCCAGACTATTTTGTTTTTTTTAAAAAAAAATTTCTCTCCAGCATGAAGGAATAGACTCTGGGTTTAAAACGAAGGGTTATTTCCCCTCCTTTATATATAACACTTGAAGAGACATGGTGGCTCAGTGGCTAAGACGCTGAGCTTGTCGATTGAAAGTTTGGCAGTTTGGCAGTTCGAGTCCCTAGTGCCGCGGAACGGGGTGAGCTCCCGTGACATGTCCCAGCTTCTGCCAACCTAGCAGTTCAAAAGCAGGTAAAAAATGCAAGTAGAAAAATAGGGACCACCTTTGGTGGGACGGGAACAGCGTTCCGTGCGCCTTTGGTGTTGAGTCATGCCAGCCACATGACCACGGAGACGTCTTTGGACAGCGCTGGCTCTTCGGCTTTGAAACGGAGATGAGCACCGCCCCCGAGAGTCGGGAACGACTGACACATACGTGCGAGAGGAACCTTTACCTTACCTATATATTACTTGAGTACTTTTAAATATCAAAACTTTTAAAAAGTTTTTTCTCCCCTTTGGTCAAAAAAGTATGAAATAAAATGGAGGATTTTCTTAATATCAATTATGATAAAGATTAATGAGTTAACAGAAGCATATATTACTACTCACAGCAGAGGTGGTCAAATGGATTCTTATATCCAGAGAAGATAATATATCTAACTTTGTTTCTCCTCTGAAATTGCTTCCGGAATTTGTGCTTGCAACGGGAAAAAAACCACAAAACTTTGATTTTGTTTTTATTATAGAAATGGCTTGTACATACTGTTGGGTAAAAACAAAAAGCTGTGGTTCTAAGGTCATCTTCTACGGTGCTAAAGAGAGTCAGAAGTTGGTGCCTTTGTCTTTCCTTTTTCAAAGGAAGAAGGGGATTAAAAAAAATCTTTAGGGTTCAGGATCATTGGCATTTGTAGGACTGCTTATTTGGACGTGCATTATATACATGCAGGTAAACATTAGATTCCCAAACTGTCATTCACTGTGTAGGCATAGAAGAGACAAGTGATTTTGCAATAGTTAATTGCTAGGCTTAGTGGCAGCTGACTCAGAGTGATTTCCAAAAGAGGTTGAGATTCTAGAAAGAATACAAAGAAAAACAACAAAGATGATTAGTGGACTGGAGGCTAAAAGATCTACCGAACGTTTCTTGGAATTAGGTATGTCTAGTTTAATGAAAAGAAGAACTAGGAATGAGATGATAGTCGTACTCCCAATATTTGAGGGGCTGCCCCAAAGAAGAGGGGGTCAACTTATTTTCTAAAGCACCAAAAGGCAGGACAAGAAACAACAGATGAAAACCAGTCAAGGAGAGAAGCAACTTGAAACTAAGGAGAAACTTCCTGACATTAGGACAATTAATCAGTGGAACAGCTTGCCACCAGAAGCTGTGGGTGGTCCGTTCATTGGAGGTTTTCAAGAAGAGATTGGACATCTATTTGTCTGAAATGATATAGGGCTGTGATGGTGAACCTATGGCACGCGTGTCATAGGTTGCACACAGAGCCATATTGGTGGGCACGCGAGTGTTGCCACTAATATGGCAACTCAGCTCCAGCACTCATGCGCAGGCTGGCCAGCTGATTTTTGGACCTTCTGGGCCCAATGGAAGTTGGCAAACGGGCTGTTTCCGGCCTCCGGAGGACCTCAGGGGAGGTGGGGAAGGCTGTTTTTGCCCTCCCCAGGCTCCTAGAAAGCCTCTGGAGTCTGGGGAGGGCAAAAAAACAGGCCTACCAGGCCCACCGTGCCATCACATGCCAAAAGCGGAGGGAGCATGGGATGCATGCGTGGGGGGGGAGCAGGGCGCGTAGAATTATGGGTGTGGGCATGCATGCGTGCGACCACTCCGCACTCCCCCAGCTTTTGGCAAGTGATGGCAAAAAGGTTAGCCATCAGTGGTACAGGGTTTCCTGCCTGAACAGGGGTTGAACCAGTGGTGGTATTCAGCCGGTTCTACCATGTTTGTGCGAACCGGTAGCGGTGGCGGGAGGCTCCGCCCACCCGCCCAGATGTAATCACATCCCGTTTTTGACGCTCTACGCATGCACAGAAGGCCCTGAGCACGCTCACATTTGCGAAGCGATAGCGAAGGTAAGTGAATGCCACTGTTGGATTGGACTAGAAGACCTCTAAGGACCTTCCAACTCTGTTATTCTATTCTGTTATTCTGTTTTGGCTCTTGGTGAGTTGACTTTGGTTTTGGAAGTAATTTTAGTTTGATGGCAACCTTACAAGAATGAAGGTTAAGGTTGGTAGAACGGGAGGGAGATTTCTAACTTCATGACCAATACCAATAGTTCTTGACTTACGGTCCAACATTTCTGTTGCTAAGCGAGACACTGGTTAAGTGAGTTTTGCCCCATTTGATGACCTTTCTTGCCACGGTTGTTAAGCGAATCACTGCAGTTCTTAAGTTAGTAACATGCTTGTTAAGTGAATCTGGCTTCCCCCATTGATTTTGCTTGTCAGAGGGTCACAAATAGTGATCACTTGACTCCGGGACATTGCAACCGTCATAAATGTGAGTCAGTTGCCAAGCGCCCAAATTTCGATCACGTGACTGTGGGAATGCTGCAACTGTCTTAAGTTCATAAGTCACTTTTTCCCAGTGCCGTCATAACTTTGAATGATCACCAAGTGAACTGTTGTAAGTTGAGGGCTATCTGTACTAATGATTAATAAATAACCGTGTTTCCCCCAAAATAAGACTGGGTCTTATATTAATTTTTGCCCCAAAAAACGCATTAGGGCTTATTTTCCGGTTAGGTCTTATTTTGGGGGGGAAATACAGTACTAAACGCCTCCGTCTGCTGACGATCTTAACCGGGGCTTATTTTTAGGGTAGGGCTTGTATTACTAGCATCCTGAAAAATCATGCTAGGGCTTATTTTCCAGTTGGGTCCTATTTTCGGGGAAACAGAGTAGGTGTTTTGATGGTAGTATTCTATATTTGATTACAGGTGTTTCCTTGGAGTCCTGATAAGCTTCACCTGGATTGTTTTGGTTTTATTATGTAAGATAACAGTGTTCCGGAAGATTATTATGTTCCTGAAAGTTTTAGGAGGTACGTTAAGTGCCTTATCTGTACTCTCAGAGAGATAACATCATTTTATTGTGTCTTGGCATGACATGGAAAGTCCTGCTGAACCTTTTAAACTTGAATTTGTTGGGAGTCCTGTGGTCTGCTAGGATCCAAGTATGAAAAGGATACAAATTAGGGCAATATTTCTGAATCTTAGCAATTTTAAAGATATGTGGACTTCAATTCCCAGAAGTCCCAGGCCACTCTTTATGGATTTCAACTCAGAATTCCGTATCCAGCATGTGTATTGAGTTTAACTCCCAGCATCCCCCAACTGGCATAATTTCCCAGCCAACAAGATTGGGAAACGCTGCCTTTAATAGGAGTGGTGGCCAATGACATTGATGAAGGTGTTGTGTCTCTTCGTACTTAAATCCAGGTAGTCCTCAACTTACAGCTGTTCCATTTAGTGACCGTTCAGAATTGCAACAGCACTGAAAAAAGTGACGCAGCCATTTTTTTCACATGACTGTCGCAGAATCCCTGTGGTCACATGATCAAAATACAGAATCTGCTTGGCAACCCGTTCATATTTATGACGGTCGCGGTGCCCTGAGGTCAGGCGATCACTTTTTGCGACCTTCTGACAAGCAAAGTCAAGGGTTTTCACTTAAGAACCGTATGACTAACCGTATGCAGTGATTCGGTTAACAACTGTGGCAAGCAAGGTTTAAAAATGGGGCAAAACTCAACAACTGTCTCACTTAGCAACACATTTGGGGCTCATTGGTGATGGTGAACAAATGGTTGTAAGTCGAGGATTACCTGTATCGTTCTCTCAATGGCAGAAGGATTTTGCCTGCTGCTGAAGTCTGACTCACACCTAAGCAGAAAAAATGGGTAGAATTTAAAATCCTCCTAATTTTTTTTTTTTTTAAAAAACTTGGCAAGATGATCTAAATTCACACGTTGCCCTGAAATATTCCTAAATCAGAATTTGTTTATTGGTTTGTAATGTAGCATACAAAGAAAATACAAAAGCAAATAGAAAAAATAGGGAAAGGAAAAAGGGAAGGGAGAAGTGTGGAAAAGAAAGGGAAAAAAAGAAAGAAAAGGCATTGACTTCCGACTCCCTTTGGTGCAGTAGAATAAGGCCTTGACATCACACCTCAACTTTTTACCTTTTCCATAATAGTTTAAAACTAGCCATTTCTATAACAACAAATCTATCTAAATCGGTAAAACCCAAAGTCAAAGTTTCATTTTTTTCCCCACCTCAAGCACAAATGTCCAGAAGCAGTTTCCAAGTAGAAATAAAAATATTTGCATTTTTTTCCTTCGGTCAAGGCAGACCGTTTAGCCGTCTCTGCTAACTCCCATCAATTTTTTCAGCCGTTCGTCCATGCTGGGGATCGAAATTGTCCTTCCATTTCTGTGCCTAGTCAACATACTTAACATCCCATTTTTTTTGCCCCCCCCCAGTCTTTTTCCATTATTAACCCCCCTCTCCCCCCCAAAGAAAAGTCTCCGGTTTTCTCTTTCTAATCATTCGAGAATTTTCTGTGTTAAGATGTGAATCCTGCTCCGATATTTCCTTGCTTTTATCGCACGTCCAGCTGAAATAAATATTTCTGAACCGGCCGAGACATCAATTGGTTCTTGTGGTTGTATTTTGTTTGCCGTTCAATCCACTTAAGAAGGTAATTAAAGAAAAAAGGTTTCAGCTATTTTGAGGAGACCGGCTGCGGTTGTAGGGATAAAACTCAGCAAAAAACTTCACAGGGGATGGTTTAAAAAAGGCAAGAGGCTGGCTGTGACAGTGCAATTTCTTCATGTGTGCGTTGCACACCCAGGGTTGCTGAAAACAGGCCCAGCTTCACTCCCTAAAATGCAGGAAGTCTTTTTGACCTCGGACCAAAACCGAGCCCAAACTTTAAGCCGCTAAGCGATGCGGTGGTTAAGTGAGCTTTATCCTGCTTTACGACTTTTTCTTGCCACCGCGGCTAAGCGGAGTGCCGCGGTCGTTAAGTTAATAATGCGGTTGTAAAGGTGAACCTGGCTTTCCCCATTTGACTCAGCTTGTCGGACGGTCGCAAAAAGGGATTTTGGAACCCCGGGGATGCTGCGACCCGTCACGAATAGGAATCGGTTGCCCAGCGTCTGAATTTTGATCGTAAATGTGAGAAACGGTCATCTTTTGTCGCTTTTTGTGATGCAGTTGTAGCTTTGAACAGTCTATATGCCCAGAAGGCATATAAGGAACAACATTAGGATTATCTTGGATACGATAGAATATTATGAAGTCCACAATGAAAAACAGATGGCGTTGATATTTATCGACGCACAAAAAGCATTCGACAAAGTTAAATGGGACTTCATATTAGAACAATTAAAATATATGGATTTGGGGGGAAAATTTATAAAGATGTTTAAAACAATCTACTGCAGACAAGAAGCCAGAGTGGTGATAAATGGGGAAACGACAAAGAATTTTTTAATCCAAAAAGGCACCAGGCCAGGTTGTCCGCTATCACCACTGCTCTTTATTTTATCACTAGAGGCTTTAATTAGAACAATTCGAGAAGTCCACACTTCTTCACGTTGCCAAGTTTGAAAAAAACAACAACACTGATTTATCTACGTGGATAAACATATTAAGAAAGGAACTGAGCCTCTCGTGCTTCTATACACGTCATTTCGTGTGACAAAAAAAGTCTCTTGAATGAAGAGAATCCTTCTTTTCTTTTCCCTGTCGTTTTTCCAAGCTTTAATTTAGCCCGTCCGTCATATCTCAGGACAACTTGAGGCTGGAGAGAAGTGGAGTCACATGTTGGATGACTGGGCTTGTTACTTCTGTGTCAGGGATGCTTACAAAACACACATTGTAAATCTGGGCCCAATGCCTTCGGGCTGCAATCCAGCAACACTTAAGCGATTAAAACCCCTCCGGTTTTGGACAAGGGTTTATTTCCCAGTAAATAAAGAAGAGCTCCTGCTATGTCGCTCGAGCTGCGTGTCTTTTCTCTCTGCAGAGGAAGAGAACCTGCGAGCCAGAGGCCAATAATTTGATTTAGCAACGTGCCCTTTTAATGTGGTTTTTAAAAGGGAAGGGGGAAAAAAAAAACCCTTTCATTAAATTAATGGAAACAGTTGCAGACGATCATTACCCACCCCTTGCAAAGGTTGAGTGTTATACGTAAAATTTATTTTTTTTAAGGAAAAAAATAAAGCTAGGCTCAGTAGTGCAGAGTAATTGTAGCATCTGCTACCAATAATTGAGACATGATTCAAACATGCAGAACTTTGTAGACGGCTGTGTGAGTTGTGCAAGGCCCATTAAAGTTTGTCATGCAGCCATTTTATTATTTTTTTTTAATGAGGAAGCTCAAAAACTGCTGCGTCTTTTAGATGGGAAGGAGGAGGAGGAGGAGGAAGAAGAGGAGGGAAAATGACCCAAAACTGACTCCTGGCCTTCTTTTCCTTCCAGCTATTAGGAGATCAGGGCAAAAGAGGATAAAAGTTACTGCAATCTATTAAATCCTTTGCCAGCATGTGAGAAACAATTGTATAGCATTGCTTTTTGGGAAAAAGGAAGGGAAGGAAGGGAAAGAAAGAAAGAAAAGAAAAAGGGGAGAAAGAAAGACGAGGAAGGAGGGATGAATGGAAGGAAGGAAGGAAAGAAAGAAAAAGGAAAAGGGAAAGGAAGGAAGGGCATGAACGCATGCAGTTACACTGGGGGAGTGAGGGGAAGGAAGGAAAGAAAGAAGGAAGGAAAAAGGGAGAAAGAAAGGAAGGAAAAGAAAGAAAGGAAGAGAAAGGAGGGAGGAAGGGAAGGAAGGGAAAGAAAGAAGAAAGGAAGGAAGGAAAAGAAAGAAAGGAAGGGAAAGGAGAGATGAATGGAAGGAAGGAAGGAAAGAAAGAAAAAAGGAAAAGGGAAGGAAGGAAGGGCATGAATGCATGCAGTTACAGTGGGGGAGTGAGAGGAAGGAAGGAAAGAAGGAAAGGAAAGAAAAAGAAAAAGAAAGAAAGGGAAAGGAGGGAGGAAGGGAAGGATAGAGGAAGGAAGGAAGGAAAAAAGAAAAAGAAGGGGAGGAAGGAAGGAAAAGAAAGGGAAAGGAGGGAAGGGAGAAAAAGGAAGAAGAAAAGGAGGTAGGATGGAAGGGAAGGAACAAGGGAAGGAAAAAGGAGAGAAATATAAGGGAAAGAAAGAAGGAAGGAGGAGAGGAAGGAAGGGAGACTAAGAAGAAGGAGAAAGGGAAGAAAGAAGAAAAAGAGAAAGAAAGAAGCCAACCTTCTCCCCCAAATCTTATGCGCCATCTGATATTTAAAGCGCATTTGATCATGTAGCTAAGAAACCATTAAAAACATGGCTTCCCTTTGCTCCTTTTTTAAAAAACAGAGAGTGGGAAATTGCCGCGGCTCTTTTCCAAATCGTGAAAGCGAGCGGCCTTTTGACGTTCCATAATTTTTTTCCTCCAACATGTGACCTTTTTGGAGGGCTCGAGTCCTTTTGGGCAGAAAATCTTTTTTTTTTTTTGGCGTAACATCTGTAATTGGTGCTGGTGCTGGCAGATGCCTCGTGCCAGCCGTGGTGGATGAGGCTCAGGCGATACCCAACCGCAGAACTTCCTGAGTGCCAGTCTCGATTCCGCTCTCTCACCCAGGGCCTGTTTTGTGCCCGCGGTTGGGATCCCCCGAGGTTCCCAAGACGCTGAGCGCCTTGGAGGTTGCCAAACAACAAGGAGAGAGTTTCCCTTGAAGGAGGAGGAGGAGGCAAAGGCCGATGGGTGCGGACCTCGATGCTCTCTGCCCTGGGGGGGGGAGGGAGGTTTCCTGCATCCACATACCATTCAAAAGCTGGAAGAAGAAACACAAAGACCAAAATGCCACCAACACCCAGCTAAGCGGAGATTAGCACCGAGATAGAGCACCACAAGATTAGCACCACAATCGGGAAGTAAACAACAGCCAAATCAAGGAGCCCGCGAGAACATTCCCAGCAACACTTGACAGGGCAAGCACTTGTAGGTCGAAAGAGAGCAAACCCCACTCCCTTCTGGCACTGCTGGTGTTACCTAGTTGGGTAATGAGAGGTCTGCAAGAAATCAAACTCGGCACCAAGGATCCCACAATCCTCCTCCTCCTCTGCAAACCTCACTCCCTTTTAGCACTGATGATGTTGCCTAGTTGGGCAATGAGTCGTCTGCAAGAAATCAACCAAACTCCAAGAGCACTAAGGACCCCACAGTCTACCTCCTTCTCCTCCTCCTCGTCCTCCTCGTCCTCCTCCTCCTCCTCCCACAAAGCCCACTACCTTCTAGCACTGATGATATTATCTAGTTGGGTCATGAAACGTCTGCAGGAAAACCATAGTTAAAATAGCACCAAGGACCCCACATTATTCCTCCTCCTCTTCCTCCTCCTCCTCCTCCTCCTCCTCTCTGCAAACCCCACTCCCTTCTAGCACTGATGAGGTTACTTAGTTGGGTCGTGAAATGCCTGCAGAACCCTCCCCCAAGTTCAGAGAGCACCAAAGACCCCACAGCCGTCCTCCTCTTCCCCCCACCGCAAACCCCACTCCCTTCTAGCCCTGAGGATGTAACCTAGTTGGGTAACGCAACACTCAAGCTCAGAGAGCACCGAGCACCCCACAGTTCAACCCCGAGCTGCACATATTCTCTTTCCTCTATTGAAATACAGATGTGTTATTATTATTCCCCCCGCCCTTTGGCAAACGTTGAGTCCTGTCACTGCCGAACGATTGCATTCTTTTCTGGACTAGCAGTGAGGTCGGCCCAGGCCATCTCTGCCGCAATCCTTCAGCCGGCCTTGGAGAGCAAAAGCTTTTGTGCTCACCAAAGACGCAGCTGGCCTGTTCAGAGTTGTCGTCATTTGGATCCCGGAGAGGCCTTTGCGGGGTTGCGAGGGGGGGCCACTGAGTGGCTTTGCCAAGTTGTAGATGTCAGCCCTGGAGCCAGGGGTGAAATCCAGCAGGTTCTGATAGGTTCTGGAGAACCGGCAGCGGAAATTTTGAGTAGTTCGGAGAACCGGCAAGTGCCACCTCTGACTGGCCCCACCCCCATCTATTTTCTGCCTTTGCCGGTCTTGTTTATTCTTGTTACTTAATAAATTTGATAAGGACCGTTGGTGTGTGTCAATATGAGGAGCCTGGTGGTGCAGTGGACTAAACTACTATTAAAGTAGTATTTAGCTGCCAGCTGCCTGCAATTACTGCCAGTTCAATTCTCACCAGGCTCAAGGTTGACTCAGCTTTCCATCCTTCTCAGGTAGGTAAAATGAGGACCCGGATTGTGGGGGCAATAAGATGACTTTGTATAAAAAAGAACACCGCTTGGGGGGGGGGGACAAAAGCCCTACTAAGCAGGTATATACTAAAGTATGAAGGCTATTGCTTAACGCATTGTAAGCCGCCCTGAGTCTTCGGAGAAGGGCAGCATATAAATCGAACCAATAAATAAATAAATATCTGTGATGGCGAAACCTGTGGCATGTGGAACCTATGGAACCTATGGCACATGGAACCTATGGCACCCGAAAATCAGGTGGCACGTGGAACCACATCGGTGGGCATGCGAGCGTTGCCCTAGCTCAGCTCCAGTTTGTGCCACCTGATTTTCGGGCTTCTGGGCCCACCAGAAATAGGCAAACGGGCTGTTTCCGGCCTCTGGAGGGCCTCCGGGAGGGTGTGGAAGGCCATTTTTGCCCTCCCCAGACTCCAAGAAAGGCTCTGAAGCCTGGGCTGATTGAAAAACGGGCCTACCGGGCCCACTGGGCCATCGTGTGCCAAAAGGGGAGGGAGCCCGGGGGGGGGACACGTGCGCATGCACGGGATGGTGGTGGTGCGCATTGAATTATGGGGGTGGGCACGAGCACGCGCATCCCCCTCGCTTTTGGCACGCGACGGCAAAAAGGTTAGCCATCACTGAACTATATATTCAAAATGGACAGTGATTAATATTTGTGTGTGTGTGTGTAGGTAGGTAGGTATCTCTGTCTGTCTCACTCTCTTCATCCATGTCTGTCTGTCTGTCTATCTCTGTCTATCTCTGTCATCTGTCTATCTATCATCTATCGGCATGTATCTCTTATCTGTCTGTCTGTCTGTAGGTATATAGCATGTTTATATGTGCGTTATGTATCTATATGGGTAGATATATATTTTTGAGAGAAGGCAACAGAATTTCATTTTTAATGTGTGCCAGTATGCTCACAGTAAAAAAAGGACAATAAAGGTTATCTTATCTTATAATAATTCTGTGTAATCCAAATAGGGACATTACCTTAGCCAGTAACCTCCAAATGAAACTTGGAAGGCAATTTAAGGTCTCATTTGCACTCTGTGTGCAAACAACAGCTCGCTAATTTAAAACACCTATAATTGTTGGAAAGAGCATCTGATCCCCAAGGAACATGCGAATCTGCATTAGCAGAGAGTAACACAAGATCACGAGCTTTTAAGGAACAATTCCTAATAATTCTTGCCATCAAATGTGGCCTCTTTTGCTGCATTAAGACCGAGTTGGTGACACGGCCTTCGCTTCCCTTCTGTCAGGTGTGAAATACAGGTAGTCCTCAATTTAGGACCACAATTTCTGCTGTTAAGTGAGTTTTGCCCCGTTTTACGAACTTTTGCCCCATTTTACGAACTCTCTTGCTAGAGTGGCTAACTGAATCACTGCAGTTGATAAGTTAGTAGCCCGGTGGTTAAGTGAATCATTGCATTAAGTGAATCTGGTTTCCTCCCATTGGCTTTGCTTGCCAGAAGGTCGCAAAAGGGGATCACATGACCTTGGGACACAGCAGCGGTCATAAATATGAGTCGGAGTTTTGATCACGTGATCACGGGGATGCTGCAAATGTCGTAACTGTGAAAACTGGTCACAAGTCACTTTTTTCAGTGCTGTTGTAACTTTGAACAGTCACTAAACGAACGGTCGTAAGTCGAGGACTACCTGCATAGCTCCAGATGCTTTTGCCAATGCGTTAACATTACGGAAAAGGGCAAGGACGACATACACAGAGTAATTATACCAACTGTGTTTTAATTTATCTCTATATTTCATTTTTCTCTTATGTGGTTGTTAAGAGCCCGATGTCTCTTTAGTCGATGTTTTAATTATATTTAAGTGCAATTTTAAAATAAGCAAATTAGATTTGGTCCAGGCTCAACCCAGGTTTTTTTTGGCCTGTAGCCCTTGGCATGGACACATTTCTTCTTGCTGATGCAACAGAATGTTTCCTAATACTATAAAGGACTTCTGCATGTTTTTACAGTATATAAATAATGAGACAATGGAAGAGTAGGAAGCAATAAAAAATTGCAGTAAGTCATGATTGGCGAGTCCACAAACTAGCTTCCTTCTCCCTGATTTACGACATCTGAGGAGAAATCTCATGGTCTTCAGCCTTTATTACAATACAGGTAGTCCTCGGACTTACGACCACAATTGAGCCCAACATTTCTGTTGCTAAGCGACAGTTGCCCCCATTTGACGGCCAGATTCACTTCACAGCCAGGTTACTGACTTAGGAACTTCAAACATTCATTTAACAACTCTGAGAACAAAATCACAAATTGGGGCGAAACTCGCTTAACAATCGTCTCACGTAGCAACAGGAATTGATTGGACACACAAGGAATTTGTCTTGGTGCATACGCCTCTCGGAGTACATGAAAGAAAAGATGCATTCGTCAAGAATCATAAGGTACAACACTTAATGATAGTCATAGTGAAATAGTCAATATAAATCTTAAGGATACCAGCAACAAGGTTACAGTCATACAGTCCTAAGTGGGAGAAGATGGGTGATAGGAACGATGAGAAGATTAATAGTAGTGCAGACTTAGTAAATAGTTTGAGGGAATTATTTGTTTAGCAGAGTGATGGCATTCGGGGAAAAACTGTCCTTGTGTCTACTTGTTCTGGTGTCCAGTGCCCTATAGCGTCATTTTGAGGGTAGGAGTTGAAACAGTTTATGCCCAGGATGCGAGGGGTCTGTAAATATTTTCACAGCCCTCAGTAATCCGCTTAACCATTTAGCAAGAAAAGTCGTAGAATGGGACAAACCTCCCTTAATAACTGTCTTGCCTAGTGATGGAGATTTGGGGCTCAGTTGTGGTTGTAAGTTGAGGACTACCTGTAAATATTGTTTAAACCAAATATAAGTGGAGGGACAGACTGTTTGGCGGCACTCCATATCTGAAGGAGAAAAAGGCGCTTATAATTTGTAAGCTGACTGGAGAGTTCATTCCCCTCCCCCCCTTTTTTTCCCCACGTTAACAATTTATACATTTTCATATTTCTGAAATACCCACTAAACACCTTTCATAAATGGTTTCGCCTTGCCCGGGATCATGATAATGTGATAAAATTGGAAATAACAAAAATGTACTGAAACGAAAAATCAGTACCCCCCCTTTTTTTTTTACTTAATTATAACTTCTCATTGTGTTCGTCAGGATCCTTGTCCCATTTTTTCCCCCCTTAACCTGTGTTGACTTCTTTCTAAATGGCGCTACCTGTCAACGTAGAGAAATGCATCAGTGTTTATTTTTGGTAATTGGTTTTTATCTCTCTCTCTCGATCTCCTTTTGCACAGAAGAACTCAAGAATTTTGTAAGTGTAGATCACACCGATATCGTCAGCATGAGCAAACAGGTTGCGAAAGGGCAGTTAAAAGAATTGGTGACCTTCCCTTTTGCCAATAATATATTCAAAGAAGATGTGCACACTGAGTAATAACGGTCGCATTTAATTAAATATTGGGAGAATCCCTTCTATTGATGAATTTAACTTCCAGGGGGCATTGATGGTTTGTGCCTTGCTCGTTCCCCTTCCTTAACCTGACGTGATCATCATTAGGGGTAGTGCAAGGTATTTGAGAAAGATGTTTCTTATTAAAGCAGCCATGTCCTTTTGGATGCTGAAATAGCTGCTTTAATAGAATAACAGAGTTGGAAGAGATCTGGGAGGTCTTCTAGTCCAGCCCCCTGCTTAGGTAGAATACCCTATACCAGTGATGGCCAACCTTTTTGCCGTTGCGTGCCAAAAGCGGGGTGGGTGGGTCGGGGGGTCGTGTGCGTTCATGCCAATACCTATAATTCAATGCACCCTGCCCCCCATGTGTGACCTCCCCACGCTCCCACGCTTTTGGCACCCAATGGCATGGTGGGCCTGGTAGACCCGTTTTTCGCCCTCCCCAGGCTCCAGAGGCTTTTTTGGAGCTTGGGGAGGGCGAAAACGGCCTTCTCCACCTCCCAGAGGCCCTCCGGAGGCCAGATACAGCCTGTTTCCCGACTTCCGGTGGGCCTGGAAGGGCCGAAAATCAGGTGGTCGGCATGCACATTTTAAAATATTTTTAAAAATATTTTTAAATATTTTTAACATTCAAAGTTTAATTTGTTTTAAATTGATTGTGGTTTTTTAATCTGTCTGGGCCAAACTATTTAATTCGATTTTATTTCTGCTTTTTAAATTTTGCATGTATGTATTTTATTGTTGGCTGTTCACTGCCCTGAGTCCTTCGGGAGTAGGGCGGTATATAAATCAAATAAAAGTAAAGTAAAGTAAAGCTAGGGCAATGCTCGTGTGCCCACAGATATGGCTCCACATGCCACAGGTTCACCATCACGGCCCTATACCATCGCAGACAAATGGCTGTCCTATCTTTTCTTTTAAAACATCCAGTGTTGGAGCATTCACAACTTCTGGAGGCAAGTTGTTCCACTGGTTAATTGTTCTCACTGTCAGGGAATTTCCTCTTTAATTCCAGGTTGCTTCTCTCCTTGATCAGTTTCCATCCGTTGCTTCTGGTCCTGCCCTTCAGGTGCTTTGGAGAATAGCTTGACCCCCTCCTCTTTCTGGCAGCCCCTCAAATATTGGAAGACTGCTATCCTGTCTCCCCTGGTCCTTTTCATTAAACTAGACAGACCCAATTCCTGCAACCGTTCTTTATATGTTTTATCTTCCAGTCCCTTAATCATCTTTGTTGCACTTCTCTGCACTCTTTCTAGAGTCTCGATGTCTTTTTTTATATGGTGGCGATCAAAATTGGATGCGGTGTTCCAAATCTGGCCTTACCAAGGCGTTATAAAGTGGCATTAACCCTTCACGTGATCTTGATTCTATCCCTCTTAGTGCAGCCTAGGATTGTGTTGGGAAGCGTTGTCTGTATGGAGACGCATGTACAGAAAGGTGGGGCAGTCTCCAGATGACACGGCTGCTTTAATGGTTTGAGACTGAGGTGCTTCAGAAGGGCTAATGCACTTTGTGAGTCGCCTTTCGTGTAGGCTTTGCGTCGTCTTATTAATCCCGAACTCTGAACTTGTGAAATACAGGTTGTCCTCAATTTACAGCAGTTCACAATCACAATGGGATTGAAAAAAGTGACTTAAGGCTGTTTTTCACACTTACGACCTTTGTAGCATTCCCAGGACCATGTGATCAAAATTCGGACGCTTGGCAGCTGGTCCATATTTAGGACGTTCGCAGTGTCCCGGGGTCACATGTTCCTCTTTTGCGGCCTTCTGACAAGCAAAGTCAATGGGGAAACCAGATTCACTTAACAACCGTGTTACTGACTTAACAACTGCGGTGATTCACTTAACAATGGTGGCCATAAAGGTCATAAAATGGGGCAAAATTCACTTACCTGTCTCAGCCACAGAAATTTTGGGCTCAATTGCGGTCGTAAACTGAGGACTATCTCTAGTCCGCTTGAATAGGTGCCATGCCAAACACCTACCAAGAATACTTCAAAGGAGCGCTTTTCATCCTAGCAGCATAGAGGTAGTCCTCGACTTACAACCGTTCGTTTAATGACCGTTCAAAGTTACGACGGCACTGATAAAAGTGACCTATGATGAGTTCCCACACTTACGAATGTGGCAGCACCCCATCTGTCACATGATCACAACTCAGGTGTTTGGCAACCAGCAAATATTGCAGCATCTCAGGGTTCTGGATTGTCATTTGCAACTTTCCCTAAGGAGCTTCTAAAAAGCAAAGTCAATAGAAGAAGGCAGATTCGCTTAACGACCGCCGCTGTCAGGGTTCCCGCGGATGCCCTAATTAAATCATGAGCCTCGAGCCAAGCTTCAAAAGAAATCCAGTTATTTATTAGGGGCTTCATGTCTGCAGGTTCCCATGTGAAGCCAGCTCTGACCTTATGTAATTTCCACCCCAATTATGATCCGGTTTCCCCCCTCCCCCCAGGGTATGTCATCAATCACATTCCCAATGGTCACTCCCCTCCGGCTGCTGTGGGTAATCCTGGGATACAGCCTTGAGAGAGAGAAGCATGGAATGTCCATCTGTCTTTGGCTGCTGTGCTGGTTTCCCATCCCCCCTGGCCTATGGCAACTCGAGAGCAGGCCAGAGATGCTTTGCGAGTTGACATTCTTGATTCACTTAAGAACTGTAGTGATTCTCTTAAGAATCATGGCCAAAAGGTCATAAAATTGGGCACGGTTCACTTAGCAACTGCCTTGCTTAGCAACAGAAATCTGAGGCTCAATTGCGGTCGTAAATCGAGGGCTACCTAGCTAAATTAATATATTTTGCTGTGTGATTGTGGCCATTTCTTTTTATCCTGCTGCACCTCGCAAGTAGCTCGCATTCTCCTGCAAGAAGTGATATCCTGGGTTTAAATGATTTTTAAACGGTGATAGGTTTGCGTGCAAATTCCCCTGACTAAATATCGTCTGAGATATTTAGATTTTCCATCTCTAGCAAACGGGATGCAATTCAGATAGAGCTGTGTATGTCCCCCCTTCTTTGCATAAGGACATCGAAAGACTGGTGAGTCACTTTCCTGTCTCTTGTCTTCCCTCACATGTTGGCTTTAGAAAACTTCCATCATTACTATTATTATTATTATTATTATTATTATTATTATTATTATTATTATTATATTATTATTTAAAAAGCCACCATGACCATGATTCAGAAATGCTTTCACGAATAGAATAGAGCTGGAAGGGACCTTGGAGGTCTTCTAGTTTAGCCCTCTGCTCAAGCAGGAAAATCTATACTATTTCAAATAAATGGCTGTCCAGTCTCTTCTTAAAAATAACCTCTGGTGGCAAGCTGTTCCGCCGGTTAATTGTCCTCACTGTTAGAAAATTTCTCCTTAATTCCAGGTTGCTTCTCTCTTTGATCAGTTTCCAACCATTATTTCTTGTCTTGCCTTCAGTGCTTTAGAGCCTTGGTAGTACAGTGGACTAAAGCACCCTGTTATTAAGACCAGCTGCCTGCAATTACTGCAGGTTCGAATCTCGCCAGGCTCAAGGTTGACTCAGCCTTCCATCCTTTCTAAGGTAGGTGAAATGAGGACCCAGTTTGTGGGGGCAATAAGCTGACTTTGTATAAATATACAAAAGGATGAAGGCTATTGCTTAACGCATTGTAAGCCGCCCTGAGTCTCCGAGAGAAAGGCGGCATATAAATCAAATTTAAAAAAAAAAAAAAAAGAGAAGAGGTTAGCAGAATAACAGAGCTGAAAGCAACCTTGGAGGCCTTCTGATCCAGCCCCCTATTCAAAGCACGAGACCCTAGACCCATTTCAGACAAGTGGCTGTCCTAGTCTCTTCTTAATAACCTCCAATGATGAAGCACCCACAACTTCTAGTGGCAAGCTGTTCCATTGGTTAATTGTCCTCACTGTCGGGAAATTTCTCCTTAAATTTCTACGTTGTTTCTCTCCTTGATTAGTTTCCATCCGCTGCTTCTTGTCCTGCCTTCGGGTCCTTTGGAGAATAATTTGACCCCCCTCTTCTTTGTGGCAGCCCCTCAAACACTGAACTCGAAGTGAGCTTTCTTGAACTCGAATCTGGCTATCAGTTCAGTCTCGTTTCTTGGACAGGAAGATAAAAAACCCCGAATTAAGGCAACGAAGCAAACCGGTTGAAGATGCATTTTAATGTATTAAATATTAATATTTTTATGTCGCGCCTTTTAAAGCGAATGGCTTGGGGACGGCGAAATCAGGCATTTGTTAAAGCTTTGCAGTATGTAAATTTAATTCC
Organism: Pantherophis guttatus; assembly: GCF_029531705.1. Next base: position 3,388,281 of record NW_026844020.1, read on the forward strand.
ACGAATGGGGGACAACATCAGTTGATTTAAACAACGCGGCTGCTTGGGAATCAATTTTATTCGTAGGAGACAGTCTATTCATCCTCCTTTTCTAGGCCGCTAATTAGAATTCCTCCCCACGCCGCCTCTAGTTGGCCGCTAAACGCAGGACCAAGTGTTTCGTGGCGCCTTTTAATTCTGCTTTTGTTAAAAAATCTTTTAATTTGCACGATCGGTTTTCACGACTCGGGGGTGGTCTCGATTTGTTAGCGTCCGGAGAGGGTTTTGCACATTGCGGCTGGGAAGACCCAACCCCCCCCTCGATCTGGGAGAAGACAGAAACACTAAAATCGCTCCTGTGACCTCCAAGCGTCGGCTTCGCAACGACGGAATTGTCGTTGTCTGTTGTTGCGATGACCTTACGGGTCCCTGCCTTCCCTGCAGATGTCCCCGCCGGGCGAGTGGAATAGCGAACACTGAAACGCGAGACCTCAAAGTCATTTATTTTGGCGACTTCTGCCCTCCTTCTCAAGACGGAGACACGGGCAGAATGCGAAATACCGATTTAGAAAGAGACAAGGAAAAAAAGCGTGAAAAGAGAAGGAGCCTTAGGAGGCTGGGTCACCTCGAAGCTGCTCTAAGCGTCCTTCAGAAATACTAATTGAAGGGATTTCTTTTATGAATGAACACTTATTGGTTTCCTTTTTTTAAATAAAACATCTACGGAGGTTCTCAGCCATCCTGGTCCTGGTTGTTCCAACCATTTTATTTCAAGAGGCAACTTTCTGGACTTTCTGTGTTTTTTTTTCTTTTGAAGATGTTTCCCTTCTCATCCCAGAAGCTTCTTCAGCTCTGCCGGGATGGTGGGGAATGGAAGGATTGATACTCCTTGCAGACAGCGGGTCATTTGCATCAGTGGTGGGATTCAAATTTTTTTACGACCGGTTCTGTGGGCGTGGCTTGGTGGGCGTGGCCAGGGGGTGTGACAAACAACACTTGGCCTCCTCCACCCCCCTAGAGTAAAAACGGACTGCAGGGGGGCGGGAGGCGCTGCCCCCCATGCCCCGTTTTGGGCCTAGTAGGCCTCTCTGAAGCCGCCTGGGAGTGAAAATGGGCCGTGGAGGGGGGCACTCTGCCGCTCCACCCCCTGCTTTGGGCCTAGGAGGCCTCCCTGCCCTTACCTGGGAGCCAAAATGGGGCGTGTGGGGACTCCTGGAAGAGGTGGGGCCAGCCAGCAATTTAACTACCGGTTCGCCCGAATTGGCCCGATTCGGCTGAATCCCACCACTGATTTGCATCCTTTTAGAGAGTCGTTGAGGCCACCTGGAGGCTTTATCTGTGTCCTCCGCTGTCCCAGAGGTGCTTTTTCAAGAGGCAACTGGATTTTCTTGGTTTTTCTTGGAAGACGCTCTCCATAGACTGAGTGTCAATCAAGTGTCAACGCTTGATTGACACTCTCCATAGACTCCATAGACTTTTTAACTATCCACTTTGGGATGAAGACCTTTCGAACGGGGCGGGAGTATGGACGTATTCCCAGAAAAAATTGCAGACTACAGGAATCCTTTGTGCTTCAAGTTTAAAATGGAGGCAGCAAAGATTCTTCCCCAACAGCCTATGCCTGGGTACAGCAGGGCATAAAGCCCAGCTCCACAATTCATTAAATAGAATGAAGTGCAATTAATCCTCGACTTACAACCATTTGTTTTAGTGACCGAAGTTACAAAGGCCCTGAGAAAAAGCGACTTATGACCGTTTTTCACACTTACGACCATTGCAGTATTCCCCCCCATGGCCACGTGATCACAATTCAGACGCTCATATTTATGGCAGTTGCTGCGTCCCGGGATCGCGGGATCCCCTTCTGCGACCTTCTGACAAAGCAAAGTCAACGGAGAAGCCAGACTCATTTAACAGCGGTGTTACTAATTTAACTGCAGGGATTCCCCTAACGACGGTGGAAAGAATGGTCGTAAAGTGGGGAACACTCAACAACGGTCTCGCTTAGCAACAGAAATTTTGGGCTCCATTGCTGTAAAGTCCAGGATTACCTGTAACCTTTAGAGATCGCCAAACTTTAAAGCTAGTTTATTTAGTTTGCAAAATTCCTCGTTCTGCTTTTCCAACTCTTTCCTTGATGACTGATGCATATTTAATTGCTCCTTTGGCGGTTAATGAAGTCAAGAGAAATTTAATTCCCCTGTAACTATAGGTGCAACAGGTGATTAATCTTCAAGGTGTTGGAAGATTCTCGGGGGAGTTGGGGAAGGTGCAACTCGGAATTAGTCATCCTTGCTAATGTACTACACTGTAAATCACGTACTAATGTACTGAAAAATCTCCGAAATATCTATTATTAGATCCGGATTTATGTACATGCTGTTTGCAGGTTTTCTTTTGTGTTTATATTTGTGGCTTGCTGAGAAAAAAAAATAAGCTTGCCGTTTCATTTTGGCTTTATGGGAACATAAAGATCTGTTTAGCAGAGGTGAATTAGCAGAGGCTGGCTCTTTTTCCAGATAGTCCTCTACTTACGACCAGAATCGAACCCAAAATATCCGTTGCTAAGTAAAACGTGTGTTAAGCGAATGTTGCTCCATTTTACGACCTTCCTTGCCACAGCTGCTCAACGAACCACTGTAGTTGTTAAGTTAGTCCCATGGTCGTTAACTGAATCTGACCTCCCCATGGACTTTGCTTGTCAGAAGGTCGCAAAACGTGACCCCCCCCCCCCCCCCACCCCAGGATGCTGCAACCGTCATAAATATGAGTCGGTTGCCAAGCGGCTGAATTTTGATAACGTGACCACGGGGGATGCTGCCACGGTCATACGTGGGAAAACCAAGTCCTAAGTCATTTTTTTCCAGTGCCGTCGTAACTTCGAACGGTCGCTAAATGAATTGTTGTAAGTGGAGGACTGTCCTGTATTTGCAGGGCAAAATTGGATCGATGGAGCCTTCTACGTTTTTTTTCTAGCCTTCTGTGAATAAATGACCTCCACATTTGTCCTTCTCATGCCAAGGCGTGCCGCCCTTTATTAGATTAATACGGCACTTCTGATATTTGAAAAACTAGATAATTGGAGGGGCGATGAAGCATTGAAAATCTCATTACAAGCTTAAAAGTGGCATCAGTCCCGGGCAAAGGTACTTAACGCCCAACGCCAGTGCCGGAAGGAGGGGTTGTGAGGTGTGCGTTGCGGCGTTTCACATTTGTTACAGCCTGAGGCACAAGTGTCACAACGTCTCTTCTCTCTAGTTGCCTTGGTAGGTCAGACCAGGAGAAGACCTTCCTCCTCTGACCTGAATTGTCTCCAGAAACCTCTAGAAGGGTGGTTCCCCCCCCTCCTCCTCCTCCTCTTTTTCCTTCTCCTTCTCCTTCTCCTTTTCCTCCTCCTCCTCCTCCTCCTCCTCCTCCTCCTCCTCCTCCTCCTCCTTCTTCTCTTTCTCCTCCTCCTTTTCCTCCTCCTTCTGCTGCTTCCCCTTCTCCTTCTCCTTCTCCTCCTTCTCCTTCCCGTCTTCCCCTTCCCCTCCTCCTCTCCTTTTCCCTGTCCTCCTTCTCTTCCCCCCCCCTCGCCCTTCCCCTTCTTTTCCTCCTTCCTCCTCCTGTAAAGTTAGCAACACGGTTGTTAAGTGAATCTGGCTTCCCCGTTGACTTTCCTTGTCAGAAGGTTGCAAAAGGGGATCACGTGACCCCGGAACGCTGCGACTGTCATAAATGTGAGTCAGTCGCCAAGCGTCCAGATTTTGATCACGTGACCACAGGGGATGCTGCAGTGGTCATCAGACTGAAAAACAGGCCTAAGTCGCTTTTTTTCAGTGCCGTCACTAAACAAACTGTTGTAAGTAGAGGACTGTCTGTAGCTGTAAGTGTGAGGACCAGTCGTAAGTCGCTTCCCCCCCCCCCCAGTGCTGTTGTAACCTGGAACGGATGTTAAATGAACGGCTTGCAAGTCGAGGACCAGCCATGCAAACAATGCACAGGATTAAATACAGGTAGTCCTCGATTTACGACCGTTCATTTAGTGACCATCCAAAGTTACAACAGCACTAAAAAAAAGTGATGCTGCAACGGTCATCAGCGTAAAAAACGGTCGTAAATCCCTTTCTTCAATGCCCTTGTAAATTTGAATTTCAATGCCCTTGAATTTCAATGCCCTTGTAAACCGTCACTAAACGGTTATAAGTCAAGGACTATTTGTACTCTGCCAGAGTAACACCGCCTTTTCCCTCAAGTGATCATTTCCCGGCAGGGATTCCTTACAGACCTTGAAGCCAAAGCAGAAAACGATTTTGTCCTCTGTTAGCAACCTTAATAAAGATTTCTAATGAAAACCGACAGCAAATCTGAAAGGAGAATTCCTTCCCAATTAGATTAGATTAAAGATAATGGTTTGTTACAGGGCCGTAACTTCAGCATGATGGCTTCCTGCCCTCATTTCCAGTGGTTTTTAAAAGTGTCTGGGAAAATTGAAGAAAATCAGGGAAGGAAGGAATTAGTCTGGAGATCGTTTGGCATTTGACGGGTCTTTTTTGCAGGACCAAGAGGTAAAAACTCTCTTTCATCTGAATTAAACCGTCTTTCACTTGAATTAAACCATCTTTCACTTGAATTAAACCGTCTTTCATCTGAATTCCTCCTCTGTTGTGCTTTTGATGGGGAATTTGAGCAAACAGCCTGAAGGTTGGTGCAGAATTTTAAAAGTTAGGAGACTGAATACTTGAATATAGGTAGTCCTTGACTTACCACAGTTCATTTAGTGACCGTTCAAAGTTACAACGGCACTGGAAAAGGCGATTGAACGACCATTTTTCACACACATGATTATTGCAGCTTTCCCCATGGTCACGTGATTTACATTCGAATGCTTAACAACTGGCTCATACGTATGACGGTCGCAGTGTCCCGGGTGTGTGCGTCACATGATCCCCTTTTGCGACCTCCTGACCAGCAAAGTCAACGGGGAAAGGCAGACTCACTTAACGACCTAACTTAACAACTTGCCGTGATTCACTTAACAGCCGTGGCAACAAAAGTCGTAAAATGGGACAAAACTCACTTAACAAATGTCTCACTTAGCAACAGAGATTCTGGGCGCGATTGTGTTCGTAAGTCGAGGACTACCTTGGCCAAGTGTGAAGGAATTTGTCTCCGGTACAGAACTACTCCATGTAGGCTGTTCTAAATTTCTGTGTTTTTTAGATTTTGAGAGGTTCGGATGATTTTCCAGCCTGAGTTTGGCAATAAACACAGTTAAAGAAAGGGACGGGAAAAGCTGGACTTGTCATTGAGAGAAAATCATCGTCTTGGTAGTACAGTGGTTTAATGCACCCTGTTATTAACACAGCTGCCTGCAATTTCTGCAGGTTCGAATCTCGCCAGGCTCAAGGTTGACTCAGCCTTCCATCCTTTCTAAGGTAGGTGAAATGAGGACCCAGTTTGTGGGGGCAATAAGCTGACTTGGTATAAATATACAAAAGTATGAAAGCTATTGCTTAATGCACTGTAAGCCGCCCTGAGTCTCCGGAGAAGGGCGGCATATAAATCAAATTAAAAAAAATTAAAATTAAAATTAAAATTAAAAAAAAAATTGTCTTGAAGTGCCCTTGGTGCTCTCTGAGCTTGGTTCTTTCCTTGCAGAGACGTTTCATCACCCAACTAGATAACATCATCAGTGCTAGAGGGGATTAGCGTTTGGTCTCAGGTTTGTAAGGGTGTGGGGAGGAAGGGGAAGGGGAGGGGGAGAAGGATGATGATGATGACGACGACTGTGGGGTCCTTGGTGCTCTCTGAGCTTGGTGGTTTCCTTGCAGACGTTTTATTACCCAACTAGGAAACAACATCAGTGCTAGAAGGGAGTAGGGCTTGGTCTCTTCTCATTTACAAGAGGCTTTCCCCGTCCGTGTTGGTGGGAATGGTCTTGGGGATTCTTTGGTTGGACTGTTTAATGTCAGCTTGTCTGGCAGCTCCTTGATTGGGATATCTAGATTGTTGGTCTGATGTTAATCTTGGAGTTAATCTATGCTCATTTGGATGCTGATTGGGCGTTTTGCCTTTTTTGTTCCCTTTTTGGCTTGTTAATTGTCTCTCTTGCACAGTCTGTAGACCTTGTTTACATCTATTGTGTCTACTGATGGCTGATTTCTGGATATTATAATTATAATCATCTTAAAAAGCCCTGATTTTCTAGAATGCAGCTTTTCCATCCATTCTTTCCTCCCCCAGCTGCTTTTTTAAGACTTTTAAGTCTGCCTTTTGTTCTTTTTTCTGGGCACACAGGGGCAGATTTTCACAAGCGGCCCTGGGCTGCAGCTCTTTCTCATTTTTATTTGGCTAAGAAAGCTTCAGAAACCGAGAGGCCTATTTGGGAATCAGGACGAGGTTTAAGTGCCCTTTTTGGCAGAAACTGCTCGGAGGGCTGAACCTTTCTTGCTTTTAAGACTGAAATCTCCTAGCAAAAGTAGTGTGTTTGATAATTTTTTTTCATTCCGGTTCTGATCTGAATTCAGTTCTGGTTTCTACTAAATTAATTTTGCACACCTGGACTGGAAAACGGAAGATGGCACTAAATAAATGTAGTAGACCTTTCACTGGAGGGAGCTTTCCAGCTGTGCTGGATCACAGTTCCCACACACCAGATATTAGGAATGATGGGACTTGTGTTCCAGATGTTAGGAACAATGGGAGCTGTGTTCCAGATGTTGGGGCCAGTGGAAGTTGCAGTCCAGACAACAGGGATGGTGAGAGTTAGATTCCAGATGCCAGGAACGATGGGAGCCACATTCCAGATGTCACGGCTATTGAAAGTTGTGTTCCAGATGTCAAGAACGATGGGAGTCACATTCCAGATGTCAGGGCTGATGAAAGTTGTGTTCCAGATGTCAGGAACAATGTGAGCCACATTTTAGAAATCGGGGCCGGTGAAAGTTGTGTTCCGGATGTTGGGAACGATGGGAGCCACAATCCAGATGGCAGGACAGATGAAAGCTGTGGTCCAGATATTGGGAACGACAGGAGCCACATTCCAGATGTTAAGGCCATTGGGGAGTTGTGCTCCAGTTGTTAGGAATGATGGGAGCAGCATTCCAGATCTCTGGGCCAAGAAAAGTAGAGTACCAGAGGTTAGAAACGACGGGAGCCACATTCCAGATGTCAGGGCTGATGAAAATTGTGTTCCAGATATCAGGAACGATGAGAGCCGCATTCCAGATGTCAAGGCCATTGGAAATTGTGCTCCAGTTGTTATGAATGATGGGAGCCGCATTCTAGATGCCAGGGCCGATGAAAGTTGCGGTCCAGATGTCAGGAACAAGGGGGGGGTCACATTCCAGATGTCAGGGATGCTGCAAATAACAGAATCATGTTCCGATAAGTTTCGGGAGAAGAGGAATTGCCCGTGTGGTTCTTACCCTTGAGTTTTCTTCATCACTTTTCAGGGCGAATGTAGTTCTACAGCAGTTAGATTTGCAATAAAGCTGAGATCTATGAAGCACTACCTTTGAATGTAGAAGTAGTCCTTCACTTACGACCAGTCGCTTAGCAAGCGTTTGAACTTACGACAAACCTCCCCAGAACTACTTAGGGCTCAATTTTGGTTCCATCGGCTGCCTCCTACTCTTCCCCCCCCCAGTCATGTGATCCCATTCTGGCCACTTGGTCACCGGTTTGTATTTTGCAAGTTCAGATTTGTGGAACGTTTTTCATGACTAGTTGAAATCATCATATTTATAATTGAAAAGCCATGTTTCTAGTCCTCTGGAAGTACTGAACAATTCTGGCTCTTCAGAGATTTAAAAACGGCAATTTCCCAGCTCCCTTCTCTCCCGCAAGCCAAACATCCTGAGCGGCCCTAACCCCTCAAATGTTTTTCAGCGAAGTTCCATCTTTCATACGCTTCTAAATTTAACCTCCCTTCTTGGAATTACAAAGCCGCTTCTTCCCCCTTTTCGACTCAATTGCTTATTGAATGAAAATTGAATTTACTCTTGGTTGCATGTCATAATATTTTGCATGCTGTTTCCACTAAAGGTTTATTATTTCTACAGAATTTATGCCCCGCGAAGTAACATAATGAAATCATCTGTTTTGACATAAATAAGTTCAAATTGCTGTTTTATATATGTATCTGTCAAAAGCCTTTCTCCACGGCCGTGGTGATCGGGAACTGATTTATTCCCGGGGTTTCGGTGTGCGTGAGGCCTGCAAGTGGAATCTTCTGCTTGGCGAAACTCATTCTGTCACAGTTACTGATGTCTTATCATAGAATCGTAGGGCTGGAAGGGCCCTTGGAGGTCTTCTAGTCCAACCCTTGCCCTAGGCAGGGGGTCCTTATTCCATTCCAGACAAAGGGTTGTCCAATCTCTTCTTGAAAACCTCCAGTGTTGGAGCATCCACAACTTCTGGTGGCAAGCTGTTCCACTGGTTAATTGTTCTCCCTGTCAGGAAATCCCTCCTCAGTTCTAAGTTGCTTCTCTCCTTCATTAGTTTCCATCCATTGCTTCTTGTCCTGCCTTCAGGTGCTTTGGAGAACAGGTTGACCCTCTCTTCTTTGTGGCAGTCCCTCAAATATTGGTACACAGCCCCCATGTCACAGAGACGATAGCTGTATTAAGAATAACAGAGTTGGAAGGGACCTTAGAGGTCTTCTAGTCCAACCCCCTGCTCAGGCACACCATTTCAGACAAATGGTTGCCCAGTCTCTTCTTAAAAGCCTCCATTGTTGGAGCACCTACAACTTTTGGAGGCAAAATGTTCCACTGGTTAATTGTTCTCACTGTCTCCTTAGTTCTAGGTTGCTTCTCTCCTTGATTAGTTTCCATCCGTTGCTTCTTGTCCTGCAACGTAGAAGAGAAACTCAGGAGAAATTTCCTGACGGTGAGAACAATTAACCAGTGGAACAGCATGCCACCAGAAGTTGTGGGTGCTTCATCATTGGAGGTTTTAAAGAAGAGACTGGGCAGCCACTTGTCTGGAATGGTATAGACTCTAATACCATTATTAATTGAATCCTAGCTTTCTCTTGCCTTCCACGATCTCCAAGGTTCCTCCCCCATTGAATCCTAGCTGCCTCCTGCCTTCCACATTGAGTGCCTCCTGCCTTCCGTGCCTCCTCAGACCTTTGAAATTTCTCCCCCCATCGCGTGCTAGCTTTCTCCTGCTTTCCTGCCACGGAGAGGCATCTGCAGAGGGTAGAACCTGCAAAGATCGGGGAAGGCCCTGCCTCCGTGCATGTGCGGCAGAGACTGGAAGACCAGCTGGCCAATGGGAGGTGCGCGCATGTGCGGTGGACCTGGGCTGGGGCGACAGCTGGCGTGCCGGCAGAAAGGGCTCTGTGTGCCGCCTGTGGCACGTGTGCCACAGGTTCGCCATCACGGGTATAGAGTCTCCTGCTTGAGCTAGGGGTTGGACTAGAAGACCTCAAAAGTCCCTTCCAACTCTGTCATTCTGTATTCTGTAAAAGCTCAGAGGAGAAGGATCAGGGGGGTACATAATAGCAGTCTTCCAATATTTGAGGGGGTCAAGTAGAGGGGGTCAACCTATTCTCCAAAGCCCCAGAAGGCAGGAGGAGAAGCAACGGATGGAAACGAACGAGTAGCTTGTAAGTAGAGGACTACCTCTTGTTACGTGGCATCACACATTACTCTCGCATCGCTTAAGGACAGCAATCCCGACCCCAATTGCGTTTATAACCCAAGAACCACCTGCATTAAATAAACTGAACAGAACCTGTGACTGATCTTGGAGACATACTTTAATCGTGCTTACATTGCGTATTTCCATTAAGTATATTGAAACAAGCTTAGAGAGTAGTGTAAGATGACACCGTGTGATGCCAAGTGCATTCATTTTTGGCACCTTGCAAATGCCTTCATTCCTTAATGCGGCTGTTGCGTTAGGAGGCACTTCATGCTTTCTTGCTTATAACGTACAATAATAATTGCAATAAACTCTGGGAATGGAACGACGCTTGCATGGAGAGGTAGAAAGGCTGACAGCCTGCAGTCTGTCAAGTCCCATCTGCGTGGCCCCGCAACCAGTGGTGAAATCTAAAATTTGTTACTACCGGTTCTGTGGGCATGGACACTGCCCATTTTTTCTACAACCTCTTTGGCGAAAGGATTTTTGTAAAAAAAAAAATGCTTTCAAAAGGCTCTGACGATCCCAGCTGAGTTGCCTGATCATCAGAGGCTTTTTTCCTTTTAAATGCCTCTGACGATCCCAGCTGAGTTGCCTGATCGGCAGAGGCTTTTTTTCTTTTAAATGCCTCTGACGATCCCAGCTGAGTTGCCTGATCGGCAGAGGCTTTTTTTCTTTTAAATGCCTCTGACGATCCCACCTGAGTTGCCTGATCGTCAGAGGCTTTTTTTCTTTTAAATGCCTCTGAGGATCCCAGCTGAGTTGCCTGATCGTCAGAGGCTTTTTTTCTTTTAAATGCCTCTGACGATCCCAGCTGAGTTGCCTGATCGGCAGAGGCTTTTTTCCTTTTAAATGCCTCTGACGATCCCACCTGAGTTGCCTGATCGTCAGAGGCTTTTTTTCTTTTAAATGCCTCTGCCGATCAGGCAACTCAGCTTGGATCATCAGGCATCGTCTTGGATCGTCAGCTTGGATCGTCAAACTCAGCTTGACGATCAGGCAACTCAGCTTGGATCGTCAGAGGCATTTAAAAGAAAAAAAGCCTCTGATGATTGCGCAGCTCAGCTGGGCATGGGGGGGGCAGGGATTTTTGCTACCGGTTCTCTGAACCACCCGCCTCCATCGCTACTGGTTCGGACAATCCGGTCTGAACCAGGAGCATTTCACCCCTGCCCGCAACCCAGAACTTCTTTGTCTCCCAGTTCTCTCTCATCCTGATGGGAAATTTTGATTATTTCTTCAAATAAGGTTCTAGTAACATAGCACAGATAGTGCTCGACTTACAACCGTTTGTTCCGTTTGTTCAAAGTTACGACGGCACTGAAAAATGTGACTTAGGATCCGTTTTGACATTTACGACCGTTCGGCATCCCCACTTTTCACGTTTCATATATTGTTGCCACCGGTTCGCCGACCTTCCACACGCTCGCTAGACACGTGTCTTCCTGGCATGTGCTTTGCTCGTGCGTGGCCTTCTGCGCATGTAACAGGCCTCGGAAACGTGGCTAAATAGGATGGCATTACGTCTGGGCGAATGGGCAGGCCCACCCTACCGGTTTTCCCGAACCGGTCCCAACCAACTCAATACCACCTCTGGTCCCCACGATCACGTGATCAAAATTCACTCCTTCTAGGCAACTGACTCATATTTATGACGGTCACAGTGTCCCGAGGTCAGGTGATACCCCTTTTGCGACCCCTTCTGACAAGCAAAGTCCGCGGGGAAGACCGATTCGCTTAACAGCCGTGTTGCTAACTTAACGACGGCAGTGGTTTACTTAACAACCCTGGCACGCAAGGTCGTAAAACGTGCAAAACTCTCTTTAACAACTGTCTCGCTTAGCAACAGAAACGTGGGGCTCCATTGTGGTCGTAAGACGAGGGCTGGCTTTACGTCCGTATGCTTTAATGGCGCAAAGTAAATATGCCGAATAGCCACGTTGAAGTTGAATGTTTATTTTACCCCGTGTTTGAGTTTCCCGAGCCTGAATTAAGTGAAAAGCTTAAGATAGGGAGATATTTTATGTTGGAAAGTCCTGGGTTTTACGAACCGTTTGTAATAATGTCAACACAACTTGGAGCTGCAGGAGTTGTGAGGTTTTTAGTGGCCATCGGACGCCCTTCGTTTCTTCCAATTGCCGAGTGAAATTCCTTGAATGAAAATTAACAATTGGGAGTTTTCTCTGCTGCCTCTGAAGGAAAAACAGCAGGGATTCTATAGAGAGAAAGGTCTTTGCATCTTTTTTTTAGAGGCAACAGTCAACATCACGTACAGGTAGTCCTCGACTTGCAACAGTTCGTTTAGCGACAGTTCAGAGTTACGATGGCACTGCAAAGAGGGATCTGTGATTGTTTTTCACACTTGTGAGTGTTGCAGCATCTCCATGGTCACATGATCAATCCACAGTTGTCCTCCTACCTGCCTCGTCTCTTCTCCTCCTCCTCCTCCCTCTCGTCGTCGTCCTCTTTTCTTCAAACCCCCATTCCCTTGTAGCATTGATGATGTTACCTAGTTCGGTAATGAAATGTCTGCAAGAAAACAGCCAAGCACCAGGGAACACCCCCCCCCTCCCTCCTCCTCCTCCTCCTCCTCCTCCTCCTCGCAAATTCCACTCCTTTTAGCACTGATGATGTCCCCTAGTTGGGTCATGAAACGTCTTTCAAGAAACCAACCAAGCTCAGAGAGCACTAAGGAACCCACAGTCGTCGTCCTCCTCCTCCTCCTCCTCCTCCTCCTCCTCTCCTCCTCCTCCTCCTCCTCCTCCTCCTCCTCCTCCTCCTCCTCCTCCTCCTCCTCCTCCTCCTCCTCCTCCTCCTCCTCTCTCACAATTCCACTCCTTTCTATAGCACTGATGATGTCCCCTAGTTGGGTCATGAAACGTCTTTCAAGAAACCAACCAAGCTCAGAGAGCACTAAGGAACCCACAGTCGTCCTCCTCCTCCTCCTCCTCCTCCTCCTCCTCCTCCTCCTCCTCCTCCTCCTCCTCACAAATTCCACTCCTTTTTAGCACTGATTATGTCCCCTAGTTGGGTCATGAAACGTCTCTCAAGAAACCAACCAAGCTCAGAGAGCACTAAGGACCCCACAATTCCCCCCTCTTCCTCCTCCTCCTCCTCCTTTCCGCAAGCCCCACTGCCTTGTAGCACTGATGCTGTTACTTAGTTTGGTAATGAAACATCTGCAAGAAAACTACCGAGCTCAGAGAGCACAAACGACTCCTCGGGCTGCTCTGTATTTTGCAATAAATGCGAGCATCAGCCTGGAACGAGATTTCCCCCCCGATTCAGAAAAAGATAAAAGGTTGACCTGAAGGAGTTCATTAATTTAGCTTAGGCTGATTTCTCTTCCTCCCTTCCCTCCTCTTCCCTGTCTCTTCACTACACAAAACACTAGACAAGGAGCTCCCTTGTAGTCGCTTGAAACGTTTTGGTAGAGGGCAGCCCAGTCTCGGAAAAGTTGCAGCAATCTCCCGTGCCAAATTAACTCTCAGTCAATTGGCTTTTTCTGGGTTTTTTTTGTGCCAGACAGAAATGAGTTGTTCATGCCGGCCAGTCTTGTTGAGGAGCAACCCCTTAAAACGATGTTTGAAAGTTGTTTTATCTTTGCCCCTGTTGAGTTGCTTCAAGGACACGCCATAGCTCTCTTCCCCTGGTTTTGTGATATGCACAAAATCTCTTGCTCATTTGCAGTCTTGCACAGCACAGTCTGTCTCCCTTCTGACACTGATGACGTTACCTAGTCTGGTAATAAAATGTTTGCAAGAAAACCATCAAGCTCAGAGAGTACCAAGGACCATACTACCCTCTCCTCCTCCTCCTCCTCCTCCTCCTTCCCCCCCAATTTACACACCCTTCTAGCACTGATGGCGTTACCTAGTCTGGTACCAAGGACTCCACAGTTCTCCTCCTCCTCCTCCTCCTCCCCCAATCTCCACATCCTTCTAGCACTGACAATGTTACCTTGTTGGGTCATGAAACGTCTGCAAGAAAAACACCAAGCTCAGAGAGCACCAAGGACCCCACAGTTGTCCTCCTCCTCCTCCTCCTCCTCTCCGCAAACCCCACTCCCTTCGAGCCCTGATGATATTACATAGTTGAGTCACAAAATGTCTGCCTGAAGGCAACCAAGCTCAGAGAGCACCAAGGACCCCACAGTTCTCCTCCTGCTCCTGCTCCTTCTCCCTCCTCCCCCTCCCCCTCTCCACATACTCCACTCCCTTCTTGCACTGATGATGCTACCTAGTTGGGTCATGAAACGTCTGCAGGAAAACCACATTTACAATAGAGAGCACCAAGGACCCCACATAATTCTTCCTCCTCCTCCTCCTCCTCCTCCTCCTCCTCCTCCTCCTCCTCCTCCTCCTCCTCCTCAAAGCCCACTACCTTCTAGCAATGATGATATTATCTAGTTGGCTCATGAAACATCTGGAGAAAAACTACAGTTTACACTAGAGAGCACCAAGAACCCCAGCATTATTCCTCCTCCTCCTCCTCCTCCCACAATCCCCACTCCCTTCTAGCACTGATGATGTTACCTAGCTGGGTGATGAAAGGTCTGCAAGGAAAGCACCAAGCTCAGCACCAAGGACCCCCTGATGAGTTAATTCATCCAAGAGAAGACCGCTGGCCCCTTCCTCCTGGCTGAGAAGCAGCTCGGGATGTGAGCTCCATTCAAGGATTGATTCCCACCAGCCATTTATGTTTTTTTAAAAAAAGAAATGCGATGCACATCTCGCACTAGCCACTGAACATCACTCTCTCAGTGCCCTTGGGAGGAGATTCATCGCTGAAAAGACCCTGCCCCAACCTGGCTGCCATGTGTGTGTATGTGTGTTTGTGTAAGAATCAAATTGAGGGCACCCATTGTTAAAGCAACACAAAGGTGCAGAAATCTTGTGTACAGCCTGACGAGATTTACTCGCGCTGGATGGCTTACAAGAGTCTTATTTGTCCTTGATTGTCTGAACGGGTGAAATATGCTCAGGAGCTGAATGTGTCTCTGCACCAGCCGGTTGTCTCCTCCGGGGCCGAAGCTCTTCTGTTGTGTTATTTCTCTTGCGTGAACAACAGCAATCGCTCTGGCTCCAAAGCAGCTCTTAACGATTCCTGGGTAACGTGGCTTGAGAGCCAAGCCAGTACCTTTTCTTGTACAGACAAGGTTTGTTTGAGCTTTCAAAGTCTGTTTGTTTGCCGTCCATCACCGGCAGGGCACCGGCTGAATGGATGATCCTGGAGCGCCCTTATACGCATTTTAATTCGAAGAGGGGCACTGTCTCTCCAGAAAAAGTCAGGCCTTCAGACGACGTGAGACGAAATGAAGCCTCGGGATCAGGGGTGAAATCCAAAATTTTCCCCTACCGGTTCTGTGGCTTGATGGGCGTGGCAGGGGAAGGATATTGCAAAATCTCCATTCCCATCCCACTCCAGGGGAAGGATATTGCGAAATCCCCATTCCCTCCCCACTCTGGGGCCAGCCAGAGGTGGTATTTGCCAGTTCTCTGAACTGCACAAAATTTCCGCTACCGGTTCTCCAGAACCTGCTGGATTTCACCCCTGCTCGGGATCTGTACAGGTGGTCCTTGACTTACGACCACAATGGAGCCCAACCTGTCTGTTGGTGAGACCTTTGTGATGTGAGTTTTGCCCCCACGCGACGGCCTTCCTTGCCTCGGTTGTTAAGTGAATCAATGCATTTGATGAGTTTAGTCACCCGGTGTTGTTAAGTGAATCCATTGGCTTTGCTTGCCAGAAGGTCACAAAAAGGGATCAATGTGACCCTGGGACACTGCAACTGTCATTAATACGAGTCAGTTGCCGGGTGTCTGAATTTGGATCACGTGACCGCAGGGGATGCTGCAACAGTCGCAGGTGTGAAAAACGGTCCTAAGTCACTTTTTTGCAGCACTGTTGTAACTTTGAATGGTCACTAAGTGAACGGTCGTAAGTCGAGGACTACCTGTATTTAGTCCTGTGCATTGTTTGCATGGCTGGTCCTCGACTTGCAGCCGTCTGTTTAACGACCGTTCCAGGTTACGACAGCACTGGGGGGAAAAAGTGACTTTTACAACTGGTCCTCACACTTACAGCTACAGGCAGTCCTCTACTTACAACAGTTTGTTTAGTGACCGATCAAAATTACAATGGCACCGTAAAAAAGTGTTTTTCACACTCTGATGACCGTGGCAGCATCCCCGCGGTCACAGGATCAGTGGTGGGTTCCTCCCGGTTCGGTCCCGTTCGGCCGAGCTGGTAGTGGTGACGATATGACGTCACCGAACCGGTTCTCCCCCCCCACCCTCCCACCCCCCCCACGTTATTCTTACCTTTTATTTGGTCCCACCCCCAATCTATGGCTGCCTCCTGAGTCCCAGCTGATGACTAAAGGGAAAAAAACTGTTTAAACTCTTGCCGTGGGGCTTCAAAGGGCCGTCCTACAGCTGATCAGTGTTAAAAGCAAACAAATGAGTCGGGTCGTAAGTGCGAGGACTGGTCGTAAGTGCGAGGGCCTTCCAGAAATGACTCTGACCAGCTAGCCACGCCCACCTAGTCACATGACCTCCAAGCCACACCCACAAAATAAGCCACGCCCACAGAACCGGTAGTAAAAAAATTTAGAACCCACCCCTGCACAGGATCAAAATTCGGACACTTGGCGACTGACAGTCGCCGTGTCCCGGGATCACGTGATTTTTACTTTTACGACCTTCCGAGAAGCAAAATCAATTCATTTAACAACCAGGTTACTAACTGCAGTGATTAGCTCAGGGGTGTCAAACTCAAAGCCCAAGGGCCACCCTGGAAATAGCGAAGGACTGGACCGCGGTGCTTCTGCCGGCGAAAACGGGCTCCCGAGCTCCATTTTTGGCTGCCACAGCCTCCTGCAACCCTCTGCCAATAAAAACAGAACTCGCATGCGGCCCTCCCAAGCTCCGTTTTCACTGGCAGAGGGTTGCAGGAGGCCGTGGTAGCTGAAAATTTTTTCGCCCGAGCCCTTGAATTTTTTCGAGGGTTCGGGCCACCACAGGTGCCAATGATGTCGAGTTGGCCACACCCACCCTGGCCACACCCACTCTGTCCCCCTTCCCCCCCAGGTCAAACACAACCCTGATGCGGCCTTCAACGAAATCGAGATTGACACCCCTGGATTCGCTTAACAACTACGGCGAGGAAGTTCATAAAACGAGGCAAAACTCCCTGAACAGCTGTCTCGTTGAGCCACAGAAATGTTGGGCTCAATTTTGGTCGTAAGTCCCTTAAGGATCTCCCATCATTTTCTCCCCTCTCCACATTATCCAGGTGTAAATTTTCCTTACCAACTACTACTAGACTCTGTCCGTGGCTGTTTGGTGTTTCTCGTCTTCAGCTTTCTTTCTTTTTTTTTTTTTTACTCTTCAGATGTTTTCAGTGCCATTAAGTGCTCAATGACGCTTAATGATGCTTAAGTGCTGTTTATTAAGTGCACATTCCACTGTTGACTCACCTCGTCTTCCTTTTCCCCGATTTGGGGACGGCACAAGGCTGTGAAGTCTAATGACCCCATATCAAGACTTCCACAAGCTTTCCCAGGGCCAGAACCAAAGTGTTACCTGGTCTGTGATCTCCTAGAGGTGTGAAGTCCACACATCCTAAAGTTGCTAAGGTTGAGAAATATTGCTCGTATGATAAAAACTTTTTCAAGCTGAAAATACCCGTATTTTTCGGATTATAAAACGCACCGGAGTATAAGATGCATCAAGATTTCGAAGAGGAAAACAAAACAAAAAAAAATACTGTAGTTTTTGCCCTCTTCTTTAGTTCTCACTGAACTAGGGCTGCATAAAAATCTTGGTTTACGTAGGAAGAACCTGGCTAAAGAGAAATACACATAAAGCCTACGAAAAGAAAAGAAAACAAATACTGTACCTTTACAGGGAGGATACATGGGATGAGGGTGTGGCTAACTGATGAGGACTAATAAGTCCAAAATAGATCTATCTTAGTCTCCTTAGTCTCTCAATGGGCAGCAGGGTGCTTGCTGGCTGCCTGAAAAAAGCCTAGAAACTAGTGGATTGTGATTTCACTGAACTAGAGCTGCATAAAAATCTTGGTTTACATAGGAAGAACCTGGCTAAAGAGAAATACACATAAAGGCCTACGAAAAGAATAGAAAACATCTATCTATCTATCTATCTATCTATCTATCTATCTATCTATCTATCTATGTAGGTCTTTGGTTATTCGGGTTTTCTCCCGCGTAAAATTAGAAGTGTCTTGGCGACGTTTCGACGAAGTCTCATTTGTCATCTTCAGGCTGGTGTTTTCGTCTTCGTGCTTCTAGGAGCAATGTGTGATCGCAGCTGTTTCTTCCTTTTAACTGCTAGTGGGGGTGTGAACTGATTGGGTGGGAGCTTGGCTGTGTTCTGATTGGGTGGAGGTGTGTTCTGATTGGCTGGGGGGTTGGCTGTGCTCTGATTGGCTGGGTGTGTGTTCTGTTTGGGTGGGGGCTTGGTTGTGCTCGGGTTAGTCTGAGTTGCAGGGGGATTTGAGCTGGTGAGCTGCGTTGCTGTTGTTTGGCTTCACATTCATGGTCGTGCCACATCTTCATGGTGGGTGTCAGTCTGCTTCATGTATGGATTGGAGTGGTTTAAAGTGGCTAATGATGCAGCTGCGGTGTGGCTTCTGGTCCGTGGTCGTATCTCATCATCGGTGTGGGTTTGAGTCTGCTTTCCGCGTGGATGTGTGGTGGTGACATCCTGTGTGGCCCTCGTGAGTGTGGGTCTGGTGTCATTCCTCGTGTTAGGGACTTGTTTGTCAATAAGGGCGGGTTTCCAAATGGCTGGTAGGTGGGAGGTATCATCTCGTTTGTTCATGCTGTGTGGGCGTTTTTCTATCTTGATGGCTTCTCTGATTATTCTGTTGTTAAAGTGTTCAGTTTTGGTGATCGTTGTGGTCTTTTTAAAGTCAATTTCATGTCCTGTGGCTTTGAGGTGTTGGACCAGGGAAGAAGTTGGTTCCTCTTTTCTGACTGAGTTCCACAAACGCGAAGCCAAACAACAGCACTTCCAATTTTACGTGGGAGAAAACCCGAATAACCAAAGACCTACATACAAACACCCGCAAAAACCTCAGAAAACATATATGTTTTTCTTTTAGCCAGGTTTCTCCTACGTAACCAAGATTTTTCTTTCTACAGCCCTAGCTCAGTGGAGTCACATCCACTCGATTCTGGGCTTTTTTCTTCTGGCAGGCAGCAGGCCCTATGCTGCCTAGTGATCTATCTATCTATCTATCTATCTATCTATCTATCTATCTATCTATCTATCTATCTATCTATCTTATAAGTGACATATCTAAGGAGTTTCCTTGGCAGCAGAAATGTTACTGCTACAATAATTGCTGTAATAATTGATAATTGCTATTATATGCAATTACAATATAATAGTACAAAACCATACAATACTGCATCCAATTCTAGTCACAGCAATAGAAAAAAATAGATGTTGAGAGTTTGGAAAGAGTGCAGAGAAGAGCAACAAGGATGATTAGGGAACTGGAGGTGAAAACACATGAAGAACGGTTGCAGGAACCGGGTGTGTCTAGTCTGATGAAAAGGAGGACTAGGGGAGACATGATAGCAGTCTTCCGATATCTCGGGGGCTGCCACAGAAGTTATGGGTGCTCCATCACTGGAGGTTTTCAGGAAGATACTCAGCAGCCACTTGACTGGAATGCCTCCTGCTGGAGCTAGAGGTTGGACTAGAAGACCTCTAAGGTCCCTAGGAGTCCTTGGTGATATCTGATGTCAGTTGATTTCTTGCAGACGTTTCATTACCCAACTAGGTCACAACATCAGTGCTAGAGGTTTGCGGAAAGGAGGAATAGGAGGAGGACTGTGGGGTCCTTGGTGCTCTCTGAGCTTGGTTGTGGTTTTTTCAGACGTTTCATTACCCAACTAGGTAGCATCATCAGTGCTGCATTCTTTCTGTTAGCACAGACAGTGGAAGTAACAGATGGTATCTCTGTTGTCCTGGTGAAAGAGCTTCTGCTAGCCTATAAGAGATTTGGGTATTTGGTAGATATGCTTTTTAGGTGATGCTTTTAACTCTGTTCGCATGAGCTAATCATAAACCTTAAAATCCTTTACAGGTAGTCCTTGACTTACAGCAGTTCGCTTAGTGACCATTCAAAGTTACAACGGCGCTGAAAAAAAAAGTGACTTATGACCGAGTTTCGGACTTATGACCGTTGCAGCATCCCCATGGTCATGTAGTCAACATTCAAGCGCTTGGCAACTGACTCATATTTATGACGGTCACACAGGGTGTGTGTGTCACACGATCTCGTTTTGCGACCTGCTGACAAGCCAAGTCAATGGGGGAAGCCAGCTTCGCTTAGCAAACCCATCCCTCATTTAACAACCGCAGCGATTCACTTCAACAAACATGGCAAGGAAGATTGTAAAATGGGGGGCAAAACTCCATTAACACATTTCTCACTTAGCAACAGAAATGTTGCTTTGTAGTCGTTAAGTCAAGGACTACCCCTTATTTCAGGGTGAAATGAAGTCAAAACAGCTCATTCTGCTTTTAAAGCCCTCGCTGTGTCTTCTGGCAGTAGCAAATTCTACAACTGAAAGAAGCACAAAAAGTCTTTATCTCCGGTCTTCTTTCTGAATTGCACTGGCCAGGCCTGTATTCCAAGCATAATTGTGCCATTCGTTTGTAAGGTTTAATAATCCTGACCCTTTATTTTAGGGCATTTTGGGTGGAATAAATTATAAGTCATTAATGGAGTGTTACATGTTTAGTTTTCTTTTCACAGGCTTACTGGACCTTCAGGATATGTAACGGACGGGCCGGGAAATTATAAATACAAAACAAAATGCACGTGGCTCATAGAAGGAAAGTGAGTACCACATATTGTTCTCTTCATGGAATTGGATTGTCCAGAATTTTACTGTGCGTATAATGACATCCCTGTTCAATTAATTTACATTTTCCCCCTCCTCTTTATGCAATGTTTCTCAAACTTGGCCACTTTAAGATGAGTGGACTTCAAGTCCCAGAATTCCTTAGTCAGAATGGCTGGCTGGCTGGGGAATTCTGGAAGTCCAGAAGTCTTAAAGTTCCCAAGTTTGGAAACCCCTGAGATAAAAGAACATTTCTACCTACAAGTAGAATATATTGTGAAGAAGGAAGATCTGGTTACCAAGTTGAAAAACTAACCCTTTTATGTTTAAAGGATTTGAAAGAGTATAATTATTTTGATTAAAATAGATGATGATGTCTAGAAAAATTAACGAGTATACATACATACAAATACATACAATACATACAAATACATACAAATAGTCCTTGACTTACAATCGAATAGAATGACAGAGTTGGAAGGGACCTTGGAGGTCTTCTTGTCTAGCTCCCTCCTCGGGCAGGAAACCCTCTACCCTTTCAGACAAGTGACTGTCCAGTCTCTTCTTAAAAATCCCCAGGGATGAAGCACCCACAACTTCTGGTGGCAAGCTGTTCCACTGGTTAAGTGTCCTCTTGGTCAAGAAATTTATTCTGAGTTCTAAATTGCTTCACTTTTTTTTTCAATCCCATTGTAACTTCGAACGGACACTAAATGAACTGTTGTAAGTAGAGGACCACCCAAAGTCAGGGAGTAGCCGGAGATACACTTCAAATAGCCTTGAAGAAATCTCCTTCAGTCAACTCCAATTCGCTGGTGAATTTGGCCTGACCACTTTAGCCCTAACTCCGGATTATGGATCACACACCAGAACAACCGGAGCGACGGACTCCATTTGCAACCGTAAATAAAAATTGCAAACATTTTCATTTCTTTGCAAGTCCTTGCATGCGACGTGCTGTGCAAATTGAAAAGTGTGCAGGTGCTTTTCCTTTTCTTTGTTTGTTTTGGAAAGGCTGTTGAACGCATTTCTTTCTTTTTAGGCCCAACACGGTCTTGAGGCTTCGCTTTAATCACTTTGCAACCGAATGCAGCTGGGATCACCTCTACGTCTACGACGGAGACTCCATCTATGCTCCGTTACTG
The DNA here is from genome assembly GCF_029531705.1 of Pantherophis guttatus. The sequence continues at coordinate 3,409,929 of NW_026844020.1, forward strand.
GCCGCTTTTAGGTAAGAACCGGTGGAAAAACGGGAATTCGTATCATGCACTTGGAAGGTCAGCGTTGTTGTGACTTAGGCCCAAGTAGTTATTACCAGACACAATCAGTCCTAAACAAACATATTTTATTAGAACGGCTGAGAATTACGTTCATTCCCAGCTGAGTCCCAATTAGTTGCAAAACAAGTCCTTCGGAAGAAGTCCTTCGGGATAATCACCAACTTTTATCTTCTTTGACACCCTGCCAAAGGCCTTACTTGGCAAAGCCCCACGAAGTTCAGAAACAAACGAGATGCCGACTGGAAACAGAGTTAGCAATGTTGCTTTCCTGCAAAAGGCCCAAGTGCCTCTGTTTCTCTTTTAAGCCTTATGGGAGGGGCCAATAATCTCTTAGCCTTACTCCCGAGTCGCCCCTTTTGCTTCAGCTGCTCTTGCCTTCTGGCAGCTCTGCGCATGCGTGCACTAGGAACAGGCTCCTCCTGTTCCTTTGCCTCTCTGCTATCCGCCTCTGGAGGCTCCAGAGTCCGTGCATCACTCCCAGATGGCCCTGGCTCCATCTCTGCCTCTGACGCAGAGCCCTCGTCCGGGCCTTCCCCAGATTTCAGGACTGGCCCATTATCCACCCCAGCCTCCTCACTGTCCGACTCCGCTGCCAGCTCCGCAGGCTGCTGGCGGACCACAACAAGCGTTTCCTTTATGATATTTAAGGAAGCGGATATTTACCGATTCATTGTTAAGACGCTGTCCGCTTTGTGTCCACCGGAGTGAGCTGTCAGAGGGGCCTTTTCATCTTCGAAGGCTCTGGGGGTTTATCCTAGTTGGAGACCAGGCATTGCCATGGGAACCACGAGAAAGACGGACTGGGGTTATTTTATTGTTATCCGCTGTTGTGTTGTTGTTTTTTTTTAATTTGGTTTGTATTTCTGTGCTTTTCATCCTCTCCGAGGAACCCCGAGTGATCTGCGGGAAAACAGACACGGAGAGAAAAAGGGCCTTAAAATGAAAGCATCACGACAACAGCCACAGTGGGGCCCAAAGGCAAAACAAAACCAAAAAATAAAACTGAGATGCAAAAGGCAACATGAAAAAAAAAAAGGATCTGATTCTGGAATTTTTATTGTCCTACCCATGTACAGTAAGCGGAATTTGCACTTTAGTTAGAATAGCTCTAATAAACCACAAGTAGGTTCGTGAGGTGTGTTTAATCTTAACTGGGCATGAAGAAAGGACAACTGAAAGAAATGAGAAAAGGAAAGGAAAGGAAAAAGAAAAGAGGGAGGGAGGAAGAGAGAGAGGAAGGGAGGAAGGAAGGAAGAAAAGGAAGGAAGGAAGGAAGGAAGGAAGGAAAAAGGGAAGGGAAGAAAGGAAGAAAAAAGAAGGGAGAGAGGAAGGAAGGAAAGAAAAGTGGGAGGGAGGAAGGAAGGAACCATCTATCTGAAATGATATAGGATCTCCTGCCCAAGCGGGGGGTTGGACTAGATGACCTCCAAGGCCCCTTCCAACTCTAATAATTCTACGTTCTGTGTTATTTTTGTGTTTTAAGGGGTACATTAAGTGCCTGGATGTGGTTCAGTAATATAGATAGTCCTCAAGTTATGAACATAGTGGAACCCAACATTGCTGTTGCTAAGCGAGACAGTTGTTAAGGGAGTTTTGCCCCACTTTCTTTCTTGCCACACTTGTTAAATGAATCACTGCGGTTGTTAAACTAGTAACACCGTTGTTAAGTGAATCTTTGCCTGTCGCAAAAGGGGATCACATGACCCTGGGACACAGCAACCGTCATAAATATGAGTCAGTTGCCAAGAAGGTCTGAATTTTGATCACATAACTGTGGGGAGGCTGCAAAGGTCCTAAAGTGGGAACATCGGTCATAATAAGCCCGTTTTTTTCAGTTGCAACTTCGAACGGTCCCTAAATGAATGCTTGCAAGCCAAGGACAGCCTGTCTGCCTGCTAAGAGTGAAATGGACATTCCTTTTCCGATGCTAGCCAAAGTTCCAAAACTTCCAACCCTGGAAGTTTTTAAGAAGAGGTTGGATAAGCATTTGTCTGAAGTGGTGTAGGGTTTCCTGCCTGGGCAGGGGGTTGGACTAGAAGACCTCCAAGGTCCCTTCCAACTCTGTTATTCTATCCTATCCTATCCTATCCTATCCTATCCTATCCTATCCTATCCTATCCTATCCTATCCTATCCTATCCTATCCTATCCTATCCTATCCCTCTCCCTCTCCCTTTGCCCTATTCCTATTCCTATTCCTATCCCTCTCCCTCTCCCTCTCCCTCTCCCTCTCCCTCTCCCTCTCCCTATCCCTTTTCCTCTTCTCTTCTCTTCTCTTCTCTTCTCTTCTCTCCTCTCCTCTCCTCTCCTCTCCTCTCCTCTCCTCTCCTCTCCCTTTCCCTTTCCCTTTCCCTATTCCTTTCTCTTCTCTTCTCTTCTCTTCTCTTCTCTCCGCTCCGCTCCGCTCCACTCCTCTCCTCTTCTCTCCCTATCCCTTTCCCTTTCCTTCCCTATTCCTCTTCTCTTCTCTTCTCTTCTCTTCTCTTCTCTTCTCTTCTCTTCTCTTCTCTTCTCTTCTCTTCTCTTCTCTTCTCTTCTCTTCTCTTCTCTTCTCTTCTCTTCTCTCCTATCCCTATCCCTATCCCTATCCCTATCCCTATCCCTATCCCTATCCCTATTCTATTCCTATTCTCTTGTTTAAAGTGGCCTTTTTATCAGTAGAGGTGTAAGGAAGCCGCTGCAGCTTGGCTGTTTTTATTTACTCCACTGATTAATGAGGGTTTAATTGGCCCCCCGAGTAATTCAAGCACCTATGAAACAGGCCTCGTAACCTTTGCACAAAGACGGAAGGGAGCTGTAGCCTCAGGATAAGCACATGTTGCTTTCCTCCTTGCTGCTTGAGAGATTGGCCGCCTGAGCTCATTCGCCGTGACATTCCCCCAAATTGAAATAAAGACACCTAAAGGACGTTAATTTAGGGGCTGAACAAAGCCATGGTGGCAGCCTGCGGGGTTTCCAGCTCCGGCTGCTGCTGAACGTATTCGTAAGCCAGGGATGTCAAACTCAGTTTCATTGAGGGCAACAACAGGGCTGTGGTTGACCTCGGGGGGGGGGGGGGGGGGGGGAGCCGGCTGGGGGGGCGTGGCCGGCTGGGTGGGTGTGGCCAGCTTGATGCCACTCCCCAAATTGCTGGCATGTTTCCTCTTCACACTGGGTAGATGGGGCCGAAACCACGCTGGCCTGATATTTCCTCTTCGCATTGGGTAGACCGGGCCAAAGCCATGTGGCCGGCCCCTTACATTACCTAGGCTGGCCCCGTGGGCCGGATCCGGCCTGTGGGCCTTGTGTTTGACACCCCTGTCGTAAGCGACCCATTTTACAGGTGGGTGAGCTTTCGAGAGCCAGGGGCCCCTGGGTGTGCGGCCCCCAAGTGCCTTCTGAAAGTATTGGTTTATTAACCAATAATTAACCAATAATTAACGGGCCTGGTGGCTCAGCAGACTGATAGCATTGTGATTAACACCAGCTGCCTGCAATTACTGTAAGTTCGAATCTCCCCAGGCTCAAGGTTGACTCAGCCTTCCATCCTTTCTAAGGGAGGTAAATTGAGGACCCAGTTTGTGCGGGCAATAAGCTGACTTTGTATAAATATACAAAAGGATGAAGGCTATTGCTTAGCGCATTGTAAGCCGCCCTGAGTCTCCGGAGAAGGGCGGCATATAAATCAAATTAAAAAAAAAATTAACCAAAGTTAAATGCCTTTTGAAAGTATTGGTCTCAATAGTTTTCCTTCACCTGAGATCTGCAGAGGTGCACCTGGCTAGAAAGCGGGAATCCATGAATTCTTCTAGTCTCACTTTAGGCATGAAAGCTGGCTGGGTGACTTTAAGCCAATCACCAGGAGACAGTGAGTTCTAGTATCACCTTAGGTGTGAAAGCCAGCTAAGTGACTCTAATCCACTCCCCAAGAGACAGTGAGTTGTAATGTCACCTTAGGCACAAAAGCTGGCTGGGTGACTTTGGGCCAATCACTAGGCGACGGTGAGTTCTAGTCCTATCTGTAAGCCAGTTGGGTGGCTCTGGGCCAGTCACTCTCTCTCAGCTCAACCTACCTCACAGGGTTGTTGTGGGGAAAATAGGAGGAGGAAGGCGTATTATATATCTTTGCTGCCTCAAGTTATTTGTAAAAATAATAAAGGTGGGATACAAAACTAAACTAAAATTAAAATAAAAACAAAATAAAATATAAAATGAGGGAGGGAGGTAAGGAAAAGAGGGAAGGAGACAGAAACTTTCTAGAAATTATTAACGTGAGACGTTTGTAAAGTGTGTTTTGCCCCATTTTACGACCTTTCTCGCTGCAGTGGTTAAGTGAACCACGGCAATTGATCCGTTAGTCCCCCGGTTGTTAAGGGAATCGGGCTTACCAAGTCACTTTTTTTCAGCGCCGTTGTGACGTTAAACGGTCACTGAATGAACTGTTGTAAATCACGGAACTCCCTGTATTTGGGAATCCCACGACATTTGAACCTGCTCTGTGTTTTCAACTCCGCGTTCGGTTATTTAATCCTCACCTTATTCCTTTTAGCGGCCTGATCGTTCCCGAGCGGGAGAGTAACGAGACGGTCCCTGAAGTTACGGCCACCTCCGGCTACGCTCTTCTGCACTTCTTCAGTGACGCCGCTTACAACCTGACAGGCTTCAACATCACCTACCAGTAAGCTACCCCTCCTCCCCTCCTCCCCACCCCCCGGACTTTGTACAGGTAGTCCTCGACCTCCGTCCCTCAATGGAACCCCGAAATTTCAAAATTTGCTAAACCAGACACTTGTTTTGTTCCATGTTGCTAATCGCTGCCCTTTTTAAGTTAGGAACAAACACGGTTCTTAAGTGAATCCGGCTTCCCCATTGACCGTCGGAAGGTCATAAAAAAGGATCCTGTGATCCTCGGACTGCGACTGTCGTAAATATGAGTCAGTTGCCAAGGGGACGAATTTTGATCACATGACTGGGGACGGGGCGGGGGATGCTGCAAAGGCCATAAATGTGAAAAACAAGTCATCGGTCCCTTTTTCCGGTGCCGTTGCAAGTTCGAACGGTTACTCAACGAAATTTATAAGTCAAGGACTACCTGTATAAAAACGTAATTTTGGGCTAAAAGGAACGTTCTCTCTTAAAATGACATCAGGGATGTTCATCAAAGCGACGCTGTTGTAAGACTTGTGGAAAAACGCTCACCTGAATCAGAAGAGCTGATGTCTAAATATTGTGGCCAGACAGGTAGAGAGCAGAGAGTCCTAAATGAGTCGTACATCCGCCTCCTTCATTTGTTAGTGGCAGCCTCTTAGATCATTTTATTTATTATTTATTTATTTATTTATTTATTTTATTTAATTTGATTTATATGCCGCCTTTCTCCGGAGACTCAGGGCAGCTTACAATGCGCTAAGCAATAGCCTTCATCCTTTTGTATATTTATACAAAGTCAGCTTATTGCCCCCACAAACTGGGTCCTCAATTTACCTACCTTAAAAAGGATGGAAGGCTGAGTCAACCTTGAGCCTGGTGAGATTCGAACCTGCAGTAATTGCAGGCAGCTGGTCTTAATAACCAGCTTAATAACAGGGTGCCTTAGACCACTGTACTACCAAGGCTCTTTAAAGTTTGCGCTGATCGCTTCGGAAGGGGCTTCCTTTGGATTTGAGGGGGGGATTTGATTATCCGGTGGTACCAAAATAATGACCACATCACAGGTATTTTGACATTTGGCCGCAAGATCTTGTCGCTGTGTATATTGTGGGAGTCTGCTAAATGCAGCATGTGCATCTCCCGAACACGTGAAGGCTTTCCCTAGAGAATGACCTATGGACGCTGCTTAGAAGCGGTTGATAAATTTTTCAACATGATTCATACAATCTGAAGAGACAGGAGAATGTAGTAGCAACTTAGCAACTTTACGTCAGCTCCCAGAATTCCCCAGCCAGCATGCGACTTGCATTTTAGAAGAGAATATTTGTAGCTCAGGGTTGAACTGAGGGAGGAGGAGAGGGAGTGGGGGGGTGTCCTTGATGGTCTCTGAGCTTGGTTGTTTTCTTGCAGACATTTTATTACCCAACTAGGTAATATCATCAGTGCTGGAAGGGAGTGGGGTTTGCAGAGAAGAGGAGGAGGAGGACTGTGACATCCTTGGTGCTCTCTGATGTTGGTGGTTTTATTGCAGGCTGATGAGGCCAGCACTGATGATGTTACCTAGTTTGGTAATGAAACATCTGCAAGAAAACTACCATGCTGGCTATAACCCAGCTGGGGAATTCTGGGAGTTGAAGTCCTCTCATCGTATAAAGTTGCTAAGGTTGAGAAACACGATTCTACATTCTCCTGTCTTTTTTCCTCTTGTGTCCTTTTCCATCGCTCTTTGTTTTAAATCTTTCAACAATTGTAAGCCACCGACTTTTGCTGGGAGCCAGGCAGCCTATAAATGTAATAAAACTATGATGATGGGTTGTGCTTGCCAGCCTGATGTGCTGACTGGATTTGGCAGTTTTATCCACCTCTCGAGTCCTTCCCAAGGACACGTGGGATCAGCAGACGTTGACGTTGGATGTAGAGTTAGAGGTAAATCGCAGGATGTCAGCTGTCCCCAGTAAAGCTGCCTTTTGCAATTGACCGATGGGGACTTTGTCGTCAATGCCGATGGTGTTGAAGTGGTCCTCCAGAGGTTTTGGGATTGCACCACCCAAGGCGCCTATCTATGACCGTTGGGACTCCCTTTGCTTCCTTTCGCCACGCTCGCTCATTCGATTTCTGCCTGGACTGCCAAGCGCCCTCGGTTGTCTGGATGTGCAGCTGGGGACAAAGAGACAGAATCTGGAATTGGAGGAACAGCAGCGCCACCTTGTGATGGCTCTCAGAATGTCACTGTAGAAGTCATTGAGGAAGAGCCAAGATTGAGGGACATCGATGTAGAGCAGTGTTTCCCAAACTTGGGAACTTCAAGATGTATGGACTTCAACTCCCAAAATCCCACAGCCAGCCATGCTGGATGGGGAATTCTGGGAGTTGAAGTCCACACTTCTTAAAGTTCCCAAGTTTGGGAAACACTGATGTAGAGGGCCACCCTGCCCAGAGGGGATGATGGACAATTTCTCCATCTGGGCCAGAATCGTCTCCCTTAGCTGGGCAGGATCTTGTTTTTACAACTGGAGTTGTCTTAATTAAAAGCAAGGTTCTACATTTAGGCAAGAAAAACAAAATGCACAGGTACCGTATATGTGGTACCTTGCTCAATAGTAGTAAGTACGAGAGGGATCTTGGAGTCCTAGTGAACAACCATTTAGATAGGAGCCAGCCGTGTGCAGCAGCTGCCAAAAAAGCCCACACAGTTCTGGGCTGCATAAACAGAGGGATGGAATCAAGATCACGTGAAGTGTTAATACTACTTTGTAAGGCCACACTTGGAATTCTGCATTCAGTTTTGGTCGCCACAATGTAAAAAAGACGTGGAGACTCTAGAAAGAGTGCAGAGAAGAGCAGGAAAGAGGATTAGGGGACTGGAGGCTAAAACATACGAAGAACGATTGCAGGAACTGGGCATGTCTAGTTTAATGGTGAGAAGGACTAGGGGAGACATGATAGCAGTCTTCCAATATCTCAGGGGCTGCCCCAAAGAAGAGGGAGTCAAGCTATTCTCCAAAGCACCTGAGGGCAGGACAAGAAGCAACGGATGGAAATTCATCAAGGAGAGAAGCAACCTAGAACTAAGCAAAAATTTCCTGACAGAACAATGAATCAGTGGAACAACTTGCCACCAGAAGTTATAAATGCTCCAACACTGGAAGTTTTTAAGAAGAGGTTGGATAACCATTTGTCTGAAGTGGTGTAGGGTTTCCTGCCTAAAAGCAGGGGGTTGGACTAGAAGACCTCCAAGGTCCCTTCCAACTCTCTTATTCTATTCTATTCTATTCTATTCTATTCTATTCTATTCTATTCTAAATTGTTGGGAATTGCAGGCAAAGGCTTTTGCTGCAAAGCACATGTTAGACTGTTTTTGCTTTGGTTGAACTAAACCCACAAGTAGTTGCTGCCTTAATTCTTCTGACTCAGAGCAAGCTGGACCAGGTAGACCTTGAGAACAGTGTCCCTCAACTGTGACAGTTTTAAGATGGTTGGATTTCAATGCCCAGATTTCCTCAACCAGCAAAATCAGAAATGGTTCCAGATATAGTAGGTTGTCTATCTCGTGGATCACTTCCTCCTTTGTGGCTTTGCACACAAAGTTTTTTCCCCCTCTTTCCTTATTTATTTCAGATCTTAGTGGTGCTCCTGCGAAGTTTTGTGTGTGTGTGGCTTTGGTCTGAAATATTTCAAGGGTTGTTTCATTGCCTTCTGAAGTAGGATAGGTAAATGCACAGGAGTGAATTTATTCATGGTTTCTTCTGAAGTTTCTTTCATTAGAAAAGGATATTTGTAGCTCAGGGTTGTTGAACTGTGGGGAGTTTGGTACTCTCTGAGTGAGCTTGGTGGTTTTCTGGCAGACGTCTCATGGCCCAACTAGGTAACATCATCAGTGGTAGTCTGCAAGAAAACCACCAACCTCAGTACCAAGGATGCTAGAGTCCTCCTCCTCCTCCTCCTCCCTCCACAAAGCCCACTCCCAATCCTCCTCCTCCTCCCTCCTTCCCCTCTCCCTGTCTCGCCCACTCCCTTCTAGCACTGATGATGCTACCTAGTTGGGTCATGAAAAATCTGCAAGAAAACCACCAAGCTCAGAGAGTACCAAGGACCCCACAGTCGTCCTCCTCCTCCTCCTCCTCCTCCTCCCCCTCCTCCTCCTCCTCCTCCTCCTCCTCCTCCTCTTCCTCCTCCTCCTCCCACTCTCTTCTAGCACTGATGATGTTACTTAGTTGGGTCATGAAAAATCTGCAAGAAAACCACCAAGCTCAGAGAGACCAAGGATCTCACAGTTCTCCCATCTCCTTCTCCTCCTCCTCCTCTCCTCTCTCCTCCTTCCTCCTCCTCCTCCTCCTCCTCCTCCTCCTCCTCCTCCTCCTCTCCTCCTCTCCTCCTCCTCCCTCCTCCTCCTCCTCCTCCTCCCAATCTCCACACCCTTCTAGAACTGATGATGTTACCTAGTTGGGTCATGAAATGTCTGCAAGAAAAACACCAAGCTCAGAGAGCACCAAGGACCCCACAGTTCTCCTCCTGCTCCTGCTCCTGCTCCTGCTCCTGCTCCTGCTCCTCCTCCACCTCCACCTCCTGTTCCTCCTCTGCCATCCCCCCCTCCACTCCACATACTCCACTCCCTTCTAGAACTGATGATGTTACCTAGTTGGGTCATGAAAGATCTGCAAGAAAACCGCCAAGCTCAGAAAGCACCAAGGAGCCCACAGTTTTTCCTTCTCCCCCTCCCCTTCCCCCTCCTCCTCCTCTCTGCAAACCCCACTCCCTTCTTGCACTGAAGATGTTCCCTAGTTGGGCGTTGAAACATCTGCAAGAAAACCACCAAGTTCAGAGAGCACCAAGGACCCCACAGTTCAACCCCTGAGCTACAAATATTCTCTTATAAAATCTCGGTAGCTGCAACTTAACATTTTTCTTTGCGTAGCATTGGGGAACCCTGCTGAAAAGAGGATTATTATGATTATTTTTTTACCTTTAATCATCTGTGCACGACGGCATGATTCACTGGAGTTGAAGGACGACTCTTAAGCTCCGGGGTCCAGTTATCCTGCCAGAGGCTTGTAAAATAAAGCACTGATTTAAATCTTGGGATTCTGTTTGCAGCTTTAACGTCTGCCCCCAGAACTGCTCTGGCCGAGGGGAATGTCGGCCTGGGAACGGCAGCCAAACGGTTGAATGCGAGTGTTGGGAACATTGGAAAGGAGAGGCCTGTGATATTCCCAATTGCCCAGAAGACTGTGGCTTTCCGGAAAGGGGTCACTGCAGCGTGAACGGAACTCAGGGCTGTGTCTGTTACCCTGGTTGGCAAGGTAGGTAAAAACTTTCCCATGGGGATCAATTGCACAGATGGGCATTTATTTGATGCCGTGAGATGGCTCTTCACTTTCATTTGCATCGCTTTCCTAACCAAGTATTTATACTTCATCACAGATGTCGTAGGAGGAGATCCGTGTTAGCCTATGGCAGGGGTCTCCAACCCGTGGCCCACTTCTAGGCTGTGAGCCATTTGGAATTGGCCCACGGAAACGGCAGGCGAGGGCGTAGCCCTCCATTTGCGTGACTATTCAGATTCAAGTCCAAAGTTTCAGCTCCTTATAGGCAGTCCTCATTTAGCAACCACAGTTGGCACTGGCAACTCAGTCATTAAGTGTTGCGGTCACTGTACGTGACTGCAACTAGGCTGATGATTTTACTTCGGCTCCCCTTCTGCTCCTCCATGGTTCGGAATGTTCACCACTCTGCCGGGATAATTAGCAAGAAGGAAATGAATGCGTCTTTTTACATTCCTTGGAGAGAAAGGGATTACAAGAGAATAAACAGGCACACTATAGGGCGCACACATTAAAAAGCATGTGCTGGTGCTGGAGAGATAGCTGAAACAAAGTACCTCTTTAGGCAGTTTCTTCTGTACCTGAACCTTTTAGTTCTCCCTCCCCCCTCCCCCCCTTGCAGAGTGGAGAGTTTGGAGAGAAGGGGATTACAAGAAAACAAGCAGGCACACAAAGAGGAATACACTGGCTGTTGCCAAGCATATTTTCATTGGCCAGTGCTAACATATTCCTTTCAGTGACTATTCCCCATTGTGAGCCTGCTTACTCTTCTATATGTTGTGACTTCAGCTTCCTGAGTCATTAAAACACATGAGTAGTCCCAAAAACCTCTTTTATTGCAACAGCTGTGAATTACGTTCATTCACAGCTGAGTCCCAATTAGTTGCAAAAAAAGTCCTTCTGAAGAAGTCCTTTGAGATAATCACCAACCTTTATCTCCCTTGACACTGCCAAAGACCTACTTGGCAAAGCCCCACGGAGTCCAGAATCAAACAGAGATGCCGACTGGGAACAGAATTAACAACATTGCTTTCCTGCAAAGGGCCCACGTGCCTTTGCTCCTCTTTTAAGCCTTATGGGAGGGGCCAATCATCTCCAGGCCTTACTCCCGAGTCGTCCCTTTTGTTTTAACTGTTTGTGCCTTCTGGTAGCTCTGCGCATGCGCGCAGAAATGGGGGACTCAGAAATGGGGGACTCAGTTGTAGCCGTAAGTCGACGACTACCTGTACAGTGGTGTATTAAGGTACCCGAGAGTGTAACGTATGGCGTGTTTTGCCCCTCGTAGGTATCGACTGCTCGGTTCCTATTCCGGCAAATCGCTCCTTTTGGACCCGGGACGAATTCTATATCCCCAAACTGCCACGCGCGTCTCACAAAGCCGTGGTCCAAGACGAGCTCATGTGGGTGATCGGCGGCTACATGTTCAATCACACGGACTCTCAGATGGTCTTGGCGTGAGTAACAGGCCTTTCTTCCGGGTGGATTTTAAGCGAGCAACGGAATGTAAATTTCTGCAGGTCTTTACACTAGAAATAGGCTTTTTGTATAACTATTGATCGTCGTGTGAATTTCTAACACCTTTGAGAAGACTTAGGCTCGTAAAAGCTAGACAGGTAAAGAATTCCTGGTGATTTAGAGACATGTGAGCTGGGGCGGCACAATGGTTAAAGTGCAGTATTGCAGGCTAACTCTGCCCACTGCCAGGAGTTCGATCCTGACCGACTTAAGTTTGATTCAGCCTTCCGAGGTCAATAAAATGAGGACTCCAGATCGTTGGGGGCAAGAGGCTGACTCTGTAAACCGCTTAGCAAGGGCTGAGCAGTACAGTGAAGCGGTATACAAGTCTAAGTATTATTGCTATGTGGTTTATTACAATCGTGGCTTTCTCAGCAATTGTATGAATTTGACTTCTTTGACTTCTTCAAAGATTGACTGATTACTTGGGAGTTATAAAGTAAAGATAAATAGCAATAGCACTTAGACTTATATACCACTTTACAGTGCTTTCCAGCCCTCTCTAAGCGGTTAAACAGAGTCAGCCTCTTGCCTCCAATGATCATTTTACCAACCTTGGAAGGACGGAAGGCTGAGTCATCCTGGAGCCTGGTGAGATTTGAACTGCCAAATTGCAGGCAGCCAGCAGTCAGCAGAAGTCGCCTGCAGTACTGCACTCTAACCCAGAGGTCTCTAACCTTGGCAACTTTAAGACTTGTGGAAAGCTGGCTGAGGAATTCTGGGAGTTGAAGTCCACAAGTCTTAAAATTGCCATGGTTGGAGACCCCTGCTCTAACCACTGTGCACTGTGGCTCTATAAACGTTTTTCCACTCTAGTCGTGCCCAACTCTAGGGGGTGCTGCTCATCTCCATTATTTTTTTAAATTTGATTTATATGCCGCCCTTCTCTGGAGACTCAGGGCGGCTTACAGTGCGTTAAGCAATAGCCTTCATACTTTTGTATATTTTATACAAAGTCAGCTTATTGCCCCCACAAACTGGGTCCTCAATTTACCTACCTTAGAAAGGATGGAAGGCTGAGTCAACCTTGAGCCTGGCGAGATTCGAACTTACTTTAATTGCAAACAACTGGTGTTAAATTACAGTGCTTTAGTCTGCAGAGCTATCCAGGCTCCATTTCTTAGCTGAGAGAGCCAACATTGTCCAAAGACATTTCCGTGCTCATATGACCAGCATGGCTAAATGACAAAGGCAGACGGAACGCTGTTCCCACTGAAGTGGTACCCATTTATATACTTGCATTTGCACGCTTTCGAACTGCGAGGAGGGCAGGAGGTGGAGCAAGGAGCAGGAACTCATCCCGTTGTCACGCGGCGCTCGGGTCTGTCGGCTTTCCAGCTGACAAACTCAGCGTCTTTAACCGCTGAGCTACCGTGTCCCCACATTTGGACTTACACGTCCCTTGAATGATCATATTTTTATAAAGTCTTTACTAAGCATTTATAGGACAGGCGATTTCAACCACCCACATGGAAGTCTGATGTTAAATATTATAAACCAAATTTATTGGGCTCCAGTGGCCGTGTTACTCTCCTATAGGTGGGCATTCCTCTACACACCTTCACAGCCCTTTTGGTTCGCCCCTCCACAACAGTCCCAGTTCCTCACGTGCCCCCTTGGGAAAATGAATTGCCCACCCCCACTTAAGAGACTAGAGCGGCTTCTCCACCGTTTCTGCCAGCAGGTGAACATTTTTCTCATTTAACGTGTGTGATTTTTTTTAAAAAAGCCTCTTGTGCCGTATCTCACAGGTGCAGAATATGGTAATATAAAGATGGATCATTGCTTATTTTGTCCCTGGTGGGTTTTTTCCTCTTTTGTGATTTTGTGTGGGTGAACTGCATTCATTTGTTTTCTTCAGAGGAGAAAAACGGGGTAGATAGCTTTGTTTTCTGCAATAAATTATGTCAATGTTTGACTAATTCACTTTCCTGACGGAGAGATCTTTGGCTCTGTCTGACCTTGGTTGTTGGCTTGTAGACGTTTCATTACCCAAACTAGGTAACATCATCAGGGCTAGTAAGGAACAGGGTTTGCTCTCAGTTTACATACTAGTGGCTTGCCAAACTCAGAGAGCATCAAGGACCCCATAGTCGTCGTCCTCTTCCTCCCCCTCCTCCCCCTTCCTTCTCCTCCTCCTCTTCTTCTTCCTCTTCTTCAACTTCGTCTTCCTCTTCTTCCTTCTCACCTCTTTTCCTTCCCGTCTTCCTTCATTCCTCCTCTTCTTTTTCTTCCCCTCGTCCACCTCTTCTTGCTGTTCTCCCTGCTTCTCCTCCTCCTCCCCTCTTTTCCTCCCCCTCTTCCTCTTCTTCCTCCTCTTCCTCCTCCTCCTCTTCCCCTTCTTCTTTTTCTTCCCTTCCTCCACCTCCTCTTCCCCCTTCCTTCTCCTCCTCCCCTCTTTTCCTTCCCCTCTTCCTCTTCCTCCTCCTCCTTCTCCTCTTCTCCTTCTTCTTTTTCTTCCCCTGCTCCACCTCCTCTTGCTCTTACCCCCTGTTCTCCTCCTCCTCCCCTCCCCTCTTCCTCTTCTTCCTCCTCCTCCTTCCTCCTCCTCCTCACCTCTTTTCCTTCCCCTTTTCCTTCCTTCCTCTTCTTCTTTTTCTTCCCCTCCTCTCCCTCCTCTTGGTCTTCTCCCTGCTTTTCCTCCTCCTCCCCTCCTTTCCTCCCCTCTTCCTCTTCTTCCTTTCCTTCTTCCTCTTCCTCCTCTTCAATTTCATCCTCCTCCCCCTTCTTCCTCTCCTCTTCCTTTTCCTCTTCCTCCTCTTCTTCCTCTTCTTCCCTCCTCTTCAATTTCGTCTTCCTCCCTCTTCCTCTTCCTCTTCTTCTTCTTCCCCTCCTCCTCCTTCCCCTCTTCCTCCTCCACCTCCTCTTGCTCTTCCCCCCTGCCTCCTCCTCCCCTCTTTTCCTCCCCTCTTCCTTTTCTTCCTCCTTCCTTCTTTCTCTTCTTCTTCCTCCTCCTCCTCTTCTTTCTCTTCCTCCTCTTCAATTTTGTCCTCTCCCTTCTTCCTCCCCTCTTCCTCTTCTTCTTCCCCTCCTCCTCCTCCTCCTCCCCCTCCTCCTCCTCCATTCCACAAACGCCCCTCCCTTCTGGCCCTGATGATGTTACCTAGTTGGGTCATAAAAAGCCACAAAGCTCAGAGAACCCCGAGGCCCCCACCGTTCAACCCCCGAGCTACAAATATTCCCCTTTATTACTTTTCTTGAGCCTTTAGGATTTTCTGAAAAAGACACAGTGGTAAAGAAAACCTGGTCGTTTACGTCTTCGTGTGTGTAGATCCTCAATTCTTCTAGAAGAGACGCTGCTGGTTCTCCGGCTCCCTCGAACAATTTCCAAGAGGGGCGTGTGAGGTCGCCACTAAAGAAATGGGAGAAGAGCTGCCCTCCTGTTTCCATTGTTCCCTCCATGAATAGTTTTCAGCATTAGCGCCAACGGTTTCTTTGCTATATATATATATATATTAAAAAAAAGCAGAATAGCCAGATACCTAAATCCGCTTTGCTTTTATTGACATACCAGGTTCGTCCATAAAGTATCTCCTGCCTTTCTCCCTTCGGCTTTCCTTTATTTTTCTCCTTCGGTGTGGCGGCTTTGTTCTCCCGTGCGAAAGAGACACAGGTGTTGTGTTTTGTGCTTTTTAATCACACAGGTATAATCTGGAGTCCAGACAATGGATGACCTTGGGCAGTTCTGTGAACACCGTGGGAATCAGATATGGGCATTCAATAGCCTTACACGAAGTAAGTGGCTTTTTATTCCTTTTTTTTGTGGGGGGGGGGGGGGGGGGTTTCTTGAGACTTTTCCAATTTGGCTCAGATCCGAAACCTGGCTTAGATGACAGTGGCGCAGATAGTCCTTGAGTTACGACAGTGGCTTTAGTGACCGTTCGGAGTTACAACAGCCCTGAAAAAAAGTGACTTATGGCTCTTTCTCCCACTTAACAACTGTGGTGTGCAGCATCCCCTGAGGTCCCCTGATCAAAATTCAGATGCCTGGCAACGGAGTCGTATTTATGACCATCGCGGGGTCCCACGATCCCCTTTTGCGACCTTCTGAGGAGCAAAGTCCATAGGGAAGCCAGATTCACTTAACAAGAGTGTCACTAAGTTCACAAGTGAGGTGATTTTACTTAACAACCCTGTCAAGAAAAGTCATACAATGGGGAATATCCATATTTAACAAGTGTCTCCCTTAGCCACAGAAATTTTGGGGGTCAATTGTGGTTGTAAATTGAGGACTACCTGTAAAATCAAGGGTGAACGTAGTAATCTAGAAAAAAATCACCCCGGTCCCTTTTTTTTCTTGCATTTTTAAAATACAGGTAGTCCTCAATTTACAACCACAATTGACTTCAAAATTTCTGTCGCTAAGTGAGACTTACAACAGTTCATTTAGTGACCATTCAAAGTTATAACAGCACTGAAAAAAAAGGACTTAATGACGGTTTTTCACACTTACGACACTTAAGAAAGGTTAACAACTGTCTCACTTAGCAACTGAAATGTTGGGCTCAGTTGCGGTCCTAAGTGGAGGACTGCCTGTTATAATGGGTGGCTGCCACGATGGGTGGATTGTCGGGATAGAATCCTAACACGTCCGTCAATACTGTCAGGGTAATGATTTAAGAGCTGACCAGCTGCTACGATGATGTAATGCTGGGAATGAGTCAGCAAGGTTTTTGGGCTGATATCACTTTAAGAGCCTGTAATAAGAAGAGGCCTTGTTGACCTCTCCGTGTGTGTGTGTGTGTGTGTGTGTGTGTGTGTGTGTGTGTGTGTGTGTTCCGTGCTGTAATTGCTGATTGCTGTTTGTTTGAGGTCTGACTAAAGTATGTGTATGTATATATTCTTTGTAGATAAAAATCACTATTTAAATACAAATCTCTGTTTACTGTATTTGCTCCTGGATTGTCTCACTAGTCACACTGTGCGCACTCTGATGAGTATCCTCTCTCTGCAACCTGTTTCTTCTAGAACAAAATCTACATGTACGGAGGCAAGATAGACGAAAGCGGCAACGTAACCACTGAGCTCTGGGTCTTCCACATCTCCAACCATTCCTGGGTTCCCCTGGCGCCAAAGGCCAAGGAGCAGTACGCCGTGGTGGGCCACTCCGCCCACATGGTCACCCTGCAGGACGGCTCGGCGGTAATGCTGGTCCTCTTCGGGCACTGCCCTCTTTACGGCTATATCAGCAGCGTGCAGGAGTACAATCTAGGTGAGTGTTGGCTTGGCGTGACTTTCACTCTTGGATAGAATAACAGAGTCAGAAGGGACCTTGGAGGTCTTCTAGTCCAACCCCCTGCTCAGGCAGGAAACCCTACGCAATTCAACACACATGGTTGTCCGATCTCTTCTTAAAAACCTCCAGTGATGGAGGACCCACAACTTCTGGAGGCAAGCTGTTCCATCGGTTAATTGTTCTCATCTACGGGAAATTTCTCCTTAGTTCTAGGGCAAAAACAGCCTCCCCCACCCTCCTGGAGGCCGGAAACAGACTTCTGGTGGGCTGGAAATGCCCGAAGATCAGGTCACTGGCACACGCATGCGTGCTGGAGCTGAGCTAGGGCAACGCTCGTGTGCAGACAGATATTGCTGTGGCACGCGTGCTATAGGTTCGCTATCACGGGCCTAGGGAACAAAGCCATTACAGAATCTGGATTTCCATCCGTTACTTCTTGTCCTGCCTTCAGGTGCTCAGGTTCTCTCGGAGCTTGGTGGTTTTCCTGCAGACGTTTCTTGACCCAACTAGGTATCGTCATCAGTGCTCTGATGTTACCTAGCACTGATGGTGTTACCCAGTTTGTGTAATGAAAGCTCTGCAGGAAAACCACTAAGCTTAGAGAACACCACGGAGCCTGCAGTCCTCCTCCTTTTCCTCCTCCCTCCTCTTCCTCCCCCCTCCCTTCTAGCACTGATGATGTTACCTAGTTGGGTCATGAAAGGTCTGCAAGAAACCAACTAAGGTCAGAGAGCACCAAGGACCCCACTGTCTTCTCCCTCCCCTCCCTCCTCTTGCAAACCCCTCCCCCTTCTAGCATTGATGAAATCTCTCTCTCTCTCTCTGTGTGCAGAGACGTGAGTTTGCATGTGTGTCAGAGAGATGTGTGCAAGCAAACCAGCAAGCTCAGAAAACACCAAGGACCCCACAGTCCTCCCCTCCTCCTTTCCATAGCCACCCCTCCCTTCCAGCACTGATGATACTCCCTAGTTGAGTCATGAAACATCTGCAAGCAAACCAGCAAGCTCAGAGAGCACCAAGGACCCTTCATTTCCACCCTGAGCTGCAAATATTCTCCTTTATTAATTTCCGTTAAGGCTTCTTCTCCCTTGGCCTCCTAGCCTCCCTTGTCACAGATTCCCATCTCAGAGCGTTGGCACTCTTTTGGCTTTTCCATCTCCTTCTCCTTGATCCTGCGCAAACCATAAATCCTCTTGAGCAGAGCTGGTGTCTCTTTTGTGTACTTCTGTCTAGTGTTGCGTTTTGTGCCCGGATCTCTTGTAGACAAACACTCAGATAGAAGTGCATAGCAGAAATGGTATATTAACTCTTTAACATCCTGCTTGCTTAGTCCTGTGTGTTTGTGTGTGTAGGAGCAGAACCTCTGTCCCATAGGTGCTTTTTTCAGGAGGCAAGTGGATTTTCTGGTTTTTCTTTGAAGACGTTTCGCTTCTCATCCCAAGAAGCTTCTTCAGCTCTGACTGACTAGTGGGAAATGGAAGGATTGATATTCCTTGCAGACAGCTGGTCATTTGCAACCTTTTAGAACAGTGTTTCTCAACCTTGGTAGCTTGAAGATGGGGGGACTTCAACTCCCAGAATCCCCCAGCCAGCAGCACTCAGACAAAACGGCCATCAACGGGCACATAGAGATGGACCACATTTACACACCATTCAAAAGAGACAATCAAAAAGCTAAAAGATCACTGCACTTCCTGGCCAGAAATAAAATACCCACAAGAGCAGAGATTAACACAGTGTTTCTCAACCTTGGTAGCTTGAAGATGGGTGGACTTCAACTCCCAGAATCTCCCAGCCAGCGCTGCTGGCTGGGGGATTCTGGGAGTTGAAGTCCACCCATCTTCAAGCTACCAAGGTTGAGAAACACTGTTTTAGATGGTTTTTGAGGCCACTTGGAGGTTTATCTGTGTCCTTGGGGTCACCTGAGTGGTGCAAATGGTTCCTGTAGCCTGCAGATTTTTCCCCTCTGGAAATCCATTCCGACTCCCACGTCGTTCAAAGGTGGTTCATCCCAAATTGCATTGCTAAAAATCTGTAGAGATTCTCTGTCATCCAAGGTCATGGTTGTTCCAAAGGTGCTTTTTTTCAGAAGGCAACTGGACTTCCTTTGCCTTTTCTTTTGAAGACGTTTCGCTTCTGATCCAAGAAGCTTCTTCAGCTCTGACTGGATGGTGGGGAATGGAAGGATGGTTATTCCTTGCAGACTTCTAGTCATTTGCATCCTTTTAGGGGGTCCCTGAAGCACTAGGAGGCAGGGGTGGGATTCAAAAATTTTAGCAATCAGTTCTCTGCCCGGTTGCTGGGTGGGCGTGGCCACGGTGGGCGTGGCCTACTCAGCCTCCTGCACCATGACAGGGGGGCGTTTTTGCCCTCCCCAGGCTCCGGAGGCCCTCCGGAGGCTGGGAATGGGCCTGTTTCCAGACTTCTGGAACTTCCGAGAGGCCTGTTTTTCGCCCTCCCCAGGCTCCAGAGGTTTTCCTTGAGCCTCCAGGAGGCCGAAAACGGGCACCGCAGGCCCTCCGGAGGCTGGAAACACGCCAGTTTCTAGACTTCCAGAACTTCCGAGAGGCCCGTTTTCACCTTCCCAGAGCCTCCACACGGGCCCTGCACTTACCTGGCATCCAAAATGGGCTGCGTGGAGACTCCTGGGTGAGGAGGGGAGGGGAGGGGTGGGAGGGCCAGCCAGTCCTGCAACTACCGGTTCGGTGAACCAGATGTAAAATTACCATCCGGTTCGTCCGAATTGGTCTGAATTGGCTGAATCCCACCCCTGCTTGGTAGTTTATCTGTCTCCTCAGGATCACCTTGAGTGGTGCAAATGGTTCCTGTAGCCTGCAATTTTTTCCCCCTCTGGAAATCCATTCCTACTCCCACACCATTCCAAGGGTGTCCATCCCAAATTGTAGAGCTAAAAGTCTGTAGAGATTCTCACTCGTCCAGGTCATCGTTGTCCCAAAGGAGCTTTTTCCAGGAGGCAACTATCCTGTCAGAGCCGAAGAAGCTTCTTGGATGAGAAGTGAAACGTCTTCCAAAGAAAAACCAGAAAGTCCAATTACCTCCTGAAAAAAAAAAAAAGCACCTTTGGGACAACGGTGACCTTGGATGACGGAGAATCTCTACAGACTTTGAACAGAACTTCTGTCTGTCATCCAGTTTTAGGCATTGACATGATCCCTAGCTGAAAAGCAACTGTTGAGAAAGCACTTACTTGAAAACTAGGAGAGATACCACTATGGATAGTCCTCGACTTAAAACAGTTCATTTAATGACCGCTCAAAGCAGTGGTGAAATCTGAACCGGTTTACTACCAGTTCGCTGGTGGCGCAGGCGCAGTTCGCACCAGGCACCAAATGCGAGGTGCGCGCGTGCGCAGTGCACGCCAAAAGGAGGCATGCGGTGAGTAGAACAGCGCGCGAGGGGGGTGTGTGATCAGCTGTGGCGCGCAATCTTTTTTTTCCACTTTTAAAAGCATTGCTTTTAAAAGTTAAAAAAAAAAAAGCCTCTGACGATCGGGCGGCTCAGCTGGGATCGTCAGAGCCTTTTAAAAGCATTTTTTCTACAACCTCTTCGGCCGAAGAGGTAGAAAAAATGCTTTTAAAAATAAAATTAAAAAAAAGCCTCTGATGATTGCGTGGCTCAGCTGGGCATGGGGGGGGAGGGATTTTGCTACCAGTTCTCCGAACCACCCGCCTCCATCGCTACCGGATCAGGCGATCCGGTCCGAACTGGGAGCATTTCACCCCTGGTTCGAAGTTTCAATGGTACTGAAAATGTGACTTAGGACCATTTTTCATACTTAATTGTTTCGTGATCTCGTGTTCGAAATTCAGACGCTTTATTTATTTATTTATTTTTTTAAAATTTATATACCGCCCTTCTCCCGAAGGACTCAGGGTGGTGAACAGCCAAAGGTAAAAACACAAAATACAAAAATTTAAAAGCAATTAAAAAATAAATTAAATAATTTGGCCCAACAGTTTAAATACCCCATTAAAACTCAGATTAAAATTAAACCATTTAAAAATTTTAAAAAATTAGGCCAGCCCGGCTTAGCAACTGACTCACATTTATGACGATCTCAGTGTCCCGGGGGTCACGTGATCCCCTTTTGTGACCTCCTGACAAGCAAAGTCAATGGGGAAGCCAGATTCGCTTCACGACCGTGTTCCTAACTTAACGACTGTAGTGATTCGCTTAACAACCGTGACTCAAAAAGTCGTAAAATGGGGCAACATTCACTTAACAACTGTTCTGCTTAGCAGCGGAAATGTTGGGCTCAGTTGTGGTCATAAATTGAGCGTTGCCGGTATTAAAGCCAGTAGCACGGTTGCTAAGTGAATCCGGCTTCTCCCCCTTGACTTTGCTCGTCAGACGGTCGCAAAAAGGGATCGGGTGATGGTCATAATTATGAGTCGGTGGCCAAGCGTCTGAATTTTGATCCTCTGACTGATGGGATGGGTGCAACGGTCATAAATATGAAAAATGGACATCAGTCGCTTTTTCCCCCCCATAACGTCGTAAACTTTGAACGGTCACTAAACGAACTGTTATAACCCGAGGACTACCTGTTCCACGATCCTCAGTCAACTAGCTAAAATAATTGTCATGACTGAGGATTGTGGGATTCCCAGCATCTTCGGAGAACAAGTTCCAGTTGGTCCAGTCGGTAGTATCTGAAAATTCAGCGGAGCTCGCTCAAACATCCGCCTCTCCTTCTCTCCTATAGCCACAAACACATGGAGCATTTTACAAACCCGAGGAGCCCTGGTGCAAGGAGGATACGGCCACAGCAGCGTGTACGACGAAAACTCCAACTCCATCTATACCCACGGGGGTTACAAGGCGTTCAGCGCTAACAAATACAGGCTGACGGACGACCTGTACAAATACGAAGTTCGTAAGTACAAGTGGTAAGTATATATGTATTGAGTTGCGAAGCCTGGTGTACGTGTGTGTGTGTGGGGGGGCAGGGAGTGCAGCTTAGCCTTTCATGGGGTTGTGATTCTCCCTCGGTGAGTAACTTGCAACTTGAGTTTCCCCTAGATTTTCAGCTACTTCTGCAGGAATAGAGAGGGCTGGGAAGCACTTGTGAAGCGGTATATAAGACTAAGGGCTACTGCTATTCTCCCTCTTTCCCTCCTTCCCTCCCTCTCTCCTTCTTTTGCATCCTTTTCTTTCTACGTTTCTTTTCTTTCCTTCCCTCTACTGTCTCCTTCCTTCCTTTCTTTTTCCCCTGTTTTTTTTCTCCTGCTCCCTCCATCTCTTATTTCTCTTTCTCTTTTTCTCTCCCTCTTCTTTCCTCTCCTTCCTTCCTCCTTCCTTCCCTCCTTTTTTCTTTCTCCTTTTCTTTCTTTCTCTTCCTTCCTTTCTCTCTCTTGTAAGAGCTGTGGTGGCGCAGTAGTTAGAATGCAGTGTTGTAGGCAAAACTCTTCCCACTCTCAGGAGTTCGATCCTGACTGACTCAAGGTTGACTCAGCCTTCCATCCTTCCGAGGTCGGTAAAATGAGGACCCAGATCGTTGGAGGCAAGAGGCTGACTCTCGCTTAGAGAGGGCTGTAAAACCCTGTGAAGCGGTATATAAGTCTAAGGGCTATTGCTATATTCCTTCCTCTCCTCTCTTCTCTCTCTCCTCTCCTCTCCTCTCCTCTCTCTCTCCTCTCCTCTCCTCTCCTCTCCTCTCCTCTCCCCTCCTCTCCCTCCCTCCCTCCTCTCCTCTCCTCTTCTCTCCTCTCTCCTCTCCTCTTTAATTCCCTTTCTCATTCTTGTTCCTGGTGGCGCAGTGGTTAGAATGCAGTACTGTAGGCTAATTCTGCCAACTGCCAGGAGTTCGATCCTGACCGGCTCAAAGTTGACTCAAAGCCTTCCATCCTTCCGAGATCGGTAAAATGAGGACCCACATTGTTAGGGGCGAGATGTTGTCTCTGTAAACCTCTCAGAGAGGGCAATAAAGCACTGTGAAGGGGTAGATAAGTCTAAGGGCTGTTGCTATTTCTTTTTTCCCCCTAAAAGAACATATTGCCAATTTGTGAAGAAATAAGATGGGTCCAATTCACGAACGAGCATGAAGCCGTGCAGCTTAGAAACAGGCCTGTCTCGATGTGATATAGGAACAAAGAAATGCCATGGCTAATTAAGCCACAAATGTTTGGGGAGTGACTGGCTTAGTTAAGATATTTGGTTCCAGCTGAAAGGAGAGAAGCAGCCAGTGCGTATTTTAAAACAAGGTAGCCTTTATTTCAGGCAGCTGATGCTGTACAATTGGAGAGTGTGTGTATCTATATATCTACATCTATATATCTATATCTATATCTATATCTATATCTATATCTATATATCTATATATCTATATCTATATCTATATCTATATCTATATCTATATCTCTCTCCTTGGAAGTATTTCCGTGCTTGCGCATTTTAAATGAGAGCATCAAACTTAAATATGTACGTGGTTAATCAGACAGAAGATTATCTTGCTTGTATCAAAGATAAAATCGTATTTTATGGTCTGACTAGAGACAAATCTCGCTAAATTGTTGATCAAAGGCGGGGAATATAAAGGAGAGATAAGGCAGGAAGGAGCATGCCAAAGTCTGTCCCAGGATCCCCTATGAATAGGGATGGGGAACGATGGCCCTTTTAGGACCTGTGACCTCAATTCCCAGAATTCCTGAGGCAGCATGAGGAAACGATGGCCCTTTTAGGACCTGTGGACTTCAATTCCCAGAATTCCTGAGCCAGCATGAGGGAACGATGGCCCTTGTAGGACCTGTGGACTTCAATTCCCAGAATTCCTGAGCCAGCAAGAGGGAACGATGGCCCTTTTAGGACCTGTGGACTTCAATTCCCAGAATTCCTGAGCCAGCATGAGGGAACGATGGCCCTTTTAGGACCTGTGACTTCAATTCCCAGAATTCCTGAGCCAGCATGAGGGAACGATGGCCCTTTTAGGACCTGTGGACTTCAATTCCCAGAATTCCTGAGCCAGCATGAGGGAACGACTGCCCTTTTAGGACCTGTGGACTTCAATTCCCAGAATTCCTGAGCCAGCATGACGGAACGATGGCCCTTGTAGGACCTGTGGACTTCAATTCCCAGAATTCCTGAGCCAGCATGAGGGAACGACTGCCCTTTTAGGACCTGTGGACTTCAATTCCCAGAATTCCTGAGCCAGCATGAGGGAACGATGGCCCTTTTAGGACCTGTGGACTTCAATTCCCAGAATTCCTGAGCCAGCATGAGGGAACGACTGCCCTTTTAGGACCTGTGGACTTCAATTCCCAGAATTCCTGAGCCAGCATGAGGGAACGATGGCCCTTGTAGGACCTGTGGACTTCAATTCCCAGAATTCCTGAGCCAGCATGAGGGAACGACTGCCCTTTTAGGACCTGTGGACTTCAATTCCCAGAATTCCTGAGCCAGCATGAGGGAACGATGGCCCTTTTAGGACCTGTGGACTTCAATTCCCAGAATTCCTGAGCCAGCATGAGGGAACCATGGCCCTTTTAGGACCTGTGGACTTTGATTCCCAGAATTCCTGAGCCAGCCATGACTGGCTTAAGAATTCTGGGAATTGAAGTCCACAGGTCCTAAAAGGGCCATTGTTCCCCACATCTTCCTTATGGAGCTACAATTATGTCCCCTCCCCAATTGTTTTTCACACAGGTGTATGGAAATTACTGGCAATTTTCTCCCACAACCGGGAGAAAAAACATCAGAGAAAGATTTAAGGGGGAAAATAAGATCAAATAATAAAAGCATTTCTCAGCCCTCCCCTAGGAATCTTAACTCACTTTATTAGGAGTCGGTGATTCAATTTCATTTCTTTCTCTTTTTTTTTTTTTTCCTTTCTCGCTTTCTGATCCTTCGCTGCCTCTCGCCAAGAAACATTATTTGGTGGTGGTATTATTATTATTTTTTTTTAATACCTCAGGGGACAGCCTAGAAGAGCGAGACAGAGACGGTGTTTTGAACCCCTGTTTCTTTCCTTCCTTTCTCCAGGACTATTCTGAAAGAGAGCCGGTTCTCCCGCTATTTGCATTCGGCGGTCATCGTCAGCGGGGCCATGTTGGTTTTCGGAGGAAACACCCACAACGACACCTCCATGAGCCAGGGGGCGAAGTGCTTCTCTTCAGACTTCATGGCCTACGATATAGGTAGGCTCCATGTCGGCCAGGGGTGAAATCTCCGGTAATAAAAATGAAATAAAAGCGAGGACTACCTTTTGCCGATTATATCAGGTCGTCCTCGACTTAACGACCGCAGTCAAACCCAATATTTCTGTTGCTAAGGGAGGCGTTGGTTAAAGGAGCTTTGCCCCCCCCACGTTACAACTTTCCTGGCCACGGTTGTTAAGCGAGACATCGCATTTGACAAAGTCAGTAAGCCGGTTGTTAAGTGAACCTGCCTTCCTTCCCGCGTTGACTTTGCTTGTCAGAAGGTCGCAAAAGGGGATCACGTGATCCCGGGACACTGCGACCGTCATAAAGGTGAGTCAGTTGCCAAGAAGATCTGAGTTTTTCATCATGGGGATGCTGCAATGGTCATTAAGTGTGAAAAATGGTCCTAAGTCACTTTTTTTTAACTCCGTTGTCATTTTAAAAACGGTCACTAAATGAATGGTTGTAAGTCGAGGACTACCTGTAATCCATCTGGGGGACTATGGAAGAGACCACAAGGGGAGGTTTCCTGGCATGGCTCTCCTGTCCCTTAAGTGGCAGATTTCTTCACTCTATAAAAATCAATTACAGGTAGTCCTTGGCTTACGACCACAATGGAGCTCAACATTTCTGTTGGTAACCGAAACAGTGGTTAAGTGAGTTTTGCCCTATTTTACCACCTTTCCGGCCACAGTGATTAAGTGAATCCCTGCGGTTGTTAAGTTAATAACACGGTTGTTAAGCGAATCTGGCTTTGCTTGCCAAAAGGTCGCAAAAGGGGATCACGAGACCCCCCCAGGACGTTGCAACCGTCATAAATACGAGTCAGTTTGCCAAGCGCCTGAATTTGGATAACATGATCGTGGGAACGGTTCAAAGGTCGTAAGTGTGAAAAAAACATTCGTGAGTCCCTTTTTCCAGCGTTGTTGTAACTCCGAACGGTCAGTGAACGAAGGGTTGTAAGCTGAGGACTGCCTGTAGATATGAAAATAGAGCTTTGATTAGATAGGAAAAAAGAACTTCTGGAATAATGTAAATGTATTTTTTTTTTTGCTGTGTATTCAGCCTGCAGAAATGGGGGCTTTTCACAATTTGGTAGCCAGAGGAGGGCAGCATTCAATCAATCCTTCCTGTCAGGGCTCAGTTCAAGAGGAGGAACGGATCCGTTGATACCCAGGAGAATTAATTCCGCGCCCTCTATTCATGCAAACCCATTGTTGGTTTGCTTTCAATCAGGCGCGTCCAAACCGCAGCCTGAGGGTCATGTGCGGCCCTGAACAGCTAGTATTGCAGCCCCACAAGAGTGGGGGACGGTGAGTTCATGAGGCATGAAAGCTGGCTGGGTGACTTTAGGCCAATCACCTGGACGGGGATGGTGAGTTCTAGTCCCGCCTTAGGGTACGAAAGCCAGCTGGGTGGATTTGGGCCAATCACCAGGAGACAGTGAGTTGTAGTCTCACCTTAGGTATGAAAACGGTGGGTGACTTTGGGCCAATCACCAGGAGATGGTGAGTTCTAGTCCCAGTTTAGGCATGAAAGCTGGCTAGGTGACTTTGGGCCAATCACCAGGAGACGGTGAGTTCTAGTCCCAGTTTAGGCATGAAAGCTGGCTAGGTGACTTTGGGCCAATCACCTGGAGATGGTGAGTTCTAGTCCCAGTTTAGGCATGAAAGCTGGCTAGGTGACTTTGGGCCAATCACCAGGAGACGGTGCATTCTAGTCCCAGTTTAGGTATGAAAGCTGGCTAGGTGACTTTGGGCCAATCACCTGGAGATGGTGAGTTCTAGTCCCTCCTTAGGAATATAGACAGCTGGGTGACTTTGGTCTAATCACTAGGAGATGGTGAGTTCTAGTGTCCCATAGGCATGAAAGCTGCTGGGTGACTTTGGGCCAATTACCAGGAGTTCTAGTCCCAGTTTAAGCATGAAAGCCGGCTAGGTCTTTGGGCCAATCACCAGGAGACAGTGAGTTCTAGTCCCGCCTTAGGAATAATAGACAGTTGGGTGACTTTGGGCCAATCACCAGGAGACGGTGAGTTCTAGTCCCTCCTTAGGAATATAGACAGCTGGTTGACTGGTCTAATCACTAGGAGATGGTGAGTTCTAGTGTCCCATAGGCATGGGCATGAAAGCTGCTGGGTGACTTTGGGCCAATTACCAGGAGAGCTTGAGTTCTAGTTCTGCCTTAGGCATGAAGGCCGGCTGGGTGACTTTGGGCCAATCACCAGGAGACTGGGAGTTCTAGTCCCATTTTAGGCATGAAAGCCAGCTGGGTGACTTTGGGCCAATCACCAGGAGACTGGGAGTTCTAGTCCCAGTTTAAGCATGAAAGCCGGCTAGGTCTTTGGGCCAATCACCAGGAGACGGTGAGTTCTAGTCCCGCCTTAGGAATAATAGACAGTTGAGTGACTTTGGGCCAATCACCAGGAGACGGTGAGTTCTAGTCCCGCCTTAGGAATAATAGACAGTTGGGTGACTTTGGGCCAATCACCAGGAGACGGTGAGTTCTAGTCCCGCCTTAGGAATAATAGACAGTTGGGTGACTTTGGGCCAATCACCAGGAGACGGTGAGTTCTAGTCCCAGTTTAGGTATGAAAGCTGGCTAGGTGACTTTGGGCCAATCACCTGGAGATGGTGAGTTCTAGTCCCCATAGGCATGAAAGCTGCTGGGTGACTTTGGGCCAATTACCAGGAGATGGTGAGTTCTAGTTCTGCCTTAGGCATGAAAGCCGGCTGGATGACTTTGGGCCAATCACCAGGAGACGGTGAGTTCTAGTCCCAGTTTAAGCATGAAAGCCGGTTAGGTCTTTGGTCCAATCACCAGGAGACGGTGAGTTCTCGTCCCGCCTTAGGAATGATAGACAGTTGGGTGACTTTGGGCTAATTCCAAGGAGACAGTGAGTTCTAGTCCCATCTTAGGCATTCAAGCCGGCTGGGTGAGTTTTGGCTAGTCTCTCTTCCTCTCAACGCAGCCCACCTCACAGGGTTGTTTTTGTGGTGAAAGCATGCAGAGGAAGGTGTTTTGGATATGTTTACCGCCTTGACGTATTTGTCAAAATAAACGTGGGATTCGGATAAATAAAATAATACAATAAGTAACATATTAAAAAACGAAGGACCTCTGTAATTTATACACATTGCCTCTATTATATATTTTATAAGCGTCCCAAGGCCATTCCTCTTCACTCAGTGTGGCCCAGGTGAGCCAAAGTGCTGGATAAACACGGTTGGGAGGAAAACCTCCCTGATATCTTGAGTGATTATTTTGCCTCCTGTGTCGTAAGCCAGAATTTAGCATTTATTCATCCTTTGCTGCCGGAGCCTTCCGTGAAGCCTCTGAAGACGACTTCAGAACTGCCAAAGGTCTTTAGCTATCATGGCTAAGAGGACCATATATAATAACCTTCTAATATCAACTGTGCTCAAATCCTGGGCACATACACAGAAAGCCCAACTCCGTTCATCGGCTGTGCAGAGGGTTATAAATTCCCGTGGATCCCCGAACAATAAATCTTAACTCGGCTGGGCCCGAAAGGTCAGGAAGGAAATAATTCTTGGTAGTTGCTTAGCCTTGAGCTTTCCTCCTTTCTTCATTTGATTCCTCGCAAGAGAGAGAGAGAGAGAGAGAGAGAAAGAAAGGGGCATTGATTCCGAGTGCTTCTCCTTAACTAGAAAAATATATTGGTTGGCTTCGGAGCGAGGGATTCGCATTGAATGCTGTGGCATAATGCGCTGGAAAAAATTGCATGGCCTCCTTTCCCCAAACGAAACAGTACCGTTAATTGTCAGAGCCCCAGTCGAATCTCTGCCATAAAACGAATGGGCTCACATGGCAAGGAACAAAACGACAATGGATTTATATTTCCATTTATTTCTTTTGAATGGCCTCGAATGTATCCATGTACAGGCAGTTCGTTTAATGACCGAAGAAGTTACAACGGCCCCCGAAAAAAGGGACTGATGGACCGTCTTTCACACTTACGACGGTCATGTGATTTACATTCAGATGCCCAACAACTGAGTCGCATTTATGACGGTGTCAGTGTCCCCGGGTCACGTGACCCTCCCCCCCCTTTTTTTGCATCCTTCTGACGAGCAAAGTCAGTGGGGAAAGCCGGATTCACTTAACAACCAGGTCACCAACTTAACAACCGCAGTGATTCAATTAACAACGGAGGCAAGAAAGGTCTTGAAATGGGGCACCACTCACTTAACAAATGTCTCATGTAGCAACATAAATTTGGGGATGAGTTGCGGTTGTAAGTTGAGGACTACGTGTACCATTAAATGTAAGAGCCAGTAATTGAATGGGCTTACGTGCCAAGGAACAAAACAACAATGGATTTCTTTCTATGGCCCCGGATGTGTCCATATACAGGTAATCCTCGACTTACAACATTTCACTTAATGACCGAACTTACAATGGCACATGAAAAAAATGCGGCTTATGACCATCTTTCACACTTATGACCGTTGCATCCTTCCCTCATCTCCATGGTCAAAATTCAGATTTCCTTGGCAAGGGATTCATACTTATGACGTTTGCAGCGTCCCGGGGTCATGTGACACACCCTTCCCCCTTTTTGCATCCTTCTGACAAGCAAAGTCAAGGGGGGGGAAGCCGGTTTCACTTAACAACCGGATTACTAACTTAACAGCTGCAGGGATTTGCAGTAAAACGAGGCAAACCTCACCTCACAAATGTCTCGCTTGGTAGCAGAAATGTTGGACTCAACCGGGGTCGTATGTCGAGGACTATCCGTAATTTATTAAACCAACCGGCTGCCCGAAATTATTCTTCTAAATGATGCTGAACGTGTTAGGAGTCCAATCTCCGGTTGGCCTTGTTTGGGTATCCATAAAGGGCAAATGCTTCCAGAAACTGAATAAAGCAATAACTTTTGGGGATGGAACAGTATCGCCGAGTCTGAAAAATCACTCCGTCGTCCTCAAGAGCGGAAATCGGGAAACCCAAGCAATACCCAAGGCCTATAAGAATTTTAGTGTGGTGCAGTGGTTAGAATGCAGCGTTGCAGGCCAATTCTGCAGTTCGATTTGGACTGGCTCAAGGTTGACTCGGCCTTCCATCCTTCCGAGGTCGGTAAAATGAGGACCCAGATTGTTGGGGGTGATCATGCTGACATTGTAAACCATGCATAGAGTGCTGTACGTCATTGTGAAGCGGTATTTAATTCTAATCGCTGTGGCACCAAGGACCCTACAGTCCTCCTCCTCCTCCTCCCTGCAAACCCATCTAGCATTTTTTTTTTTTTTGCTTTAATTTATATGCCGCCCTTCTCCGGAGACTCAGGGCGGCTTACAATGCGCTAAGCAATAGCCTTCATACTTTTGTATATTTATACAAAGTCAGCTTATTGCCCCCACAATCCGGGTCCTCATTTTACCTACCTTGAAAGGATGGAAGGCTGAGTCAACCTTGAGCCTGGGGAGATTTGAACTAGCAGTAATTGCAGGCAGCTGAATGATAATAGCAGGCTATTAGTCTGCTGCGCCACCAGGCTCTTTACCCAACTAGGTAACATTGATGATGTTACCTAGTTGGGTCATGAAAGGTCTACAAGAAAACCAAGGTCAGAGAGTACCATGACCCCACAATCCTCCTCCTCTTCCTGCAAACCTCACTCCCTTCCAGCACTGATGTTATTCCTTAGTTGAGTTATGAAATGTCTTCAAGGAAATCACCAAACTCAGAGGGTACCAAGGACCCCACAGTCGTCGTCCTCCTCCTCCTCCTCCTCCTCCTCCTCCTCCTCCTCCTCCTCCTCCTCCTCCTCCTCCTCCTCCTCACAAATCCTACTCCTTTCTTGCATTGATGATGTTCCCTAGTTGGGTCATGAAAAATCTGCAAGAAACCAACCAAGCTCAGAGAGCACTTAGGACCCCACAGTCTTCCTCCTCCTCCTCGCAAATCCTACTCCTTTCTAGCACTGAGGACCGCACAGTCCTTCTCTTCCTCCCCCTCCTGATATGTTACTGATGACTGTACCGTTTCTACAACAGCGAAGTTGGGTCCTGAAACATCTGCAAGAAAAACAAGCAAGCTCAGAGAGCCCCAAGGAACCCTCGTTTCAATCCCGAGCTACAACTATTCTCCTTTGTTGCTATTTATATTTGCTGTGCAAATACTGCCACAGTTCCGTGCCCTTTAGAAGAACTCCCCCCGATTTCTGAATTGTCACTGACGTTTCTATGGGAATAAGCAAAGTTTTACTGCAGCCAAAGTGCCATCTGAATGCTTTTGAAACCAGCTTTTTTTTATTTTGCATCCTAGCTTGTGATCGCTGGGCGGTGCTTCCTCCACCTGATCTCCCCCACGACATCAACCGGTTCGGACACTCGGCTGTGCTGAGCAACAAGTAAGAGGCGGGTGTATCTTGCGTTGGGGTGGAAAGTGGTAGTAGGATGGGGAAAAGGGAGCCGAGGGCGGCTTTGTGGTTCCCGAAGAACCTTTCTAGGGCTTAAACATTTGTATTAGTTTGTTGAAATGTACAATACAAAAATACAAAGAAAAACAAGAAGAGTGGGAAAATAGGAAAGGAGAAGAGGAAAAAGTGCAGTGTAAAAGGGAAAAAAAAAAGAAAAAAAAGCATTGACTTCCAACAGTTTTGAGTTGCAGTAAAATAAGGAAATAACATGCAAGCTCATCTTTT
This sequence comes from Pantherophis guttatus, assembly GCF_029531705.1. The sequence goes on from NW_026844020.1 coordinate 3,441,515, forward strand.
TACTTTTGCATATTAATATGTACTAGCCATTTCTATAACAACAAGCCTATTTAAACAGCAAAACCCAAAATAAGGGTTGGTTTTTTTTGCCAGCTCAAGCACAAGGCCCAGAAGCGGTTTCCAAGTGGAAACAAACTTAATTGCATTCTTTTCTTTAATCAAAGCAGTCCATTTAGCCCTCTCTGCTAGCTCCATCAGCTTTTGCAGCCAGTCCTTTCATTTTTGTGCAGAGTATTCTTGCTGTTGGTGGGGGCCTGAAAAACCAACCATTTTAAGACCCCCCAAATCTCAGTTAATCTCCCCCAAATCTTGTTTGAGATACTTTCCCGGGACCTTATAATGCCTCTGCAGTGCCACTCATAAAATAACAAGAGCTGAAAGGGACCTTGGAGGTCTTCTAGTCCAACCCCCTGCTCAGGCAGGAAACCCTATACTATTTCAGACAAATGGCTGTCCAGTCTCTTCTTAAAAACTTCCAATGTTGGAGCACTCACAACTTCTGGTGGCAGGCTGTTCCACTGATTCATTGTTCTCACTGTCAGGAAATTCCTCCTTAGTTCTAAGTTGCTTCTCTCCTTGATTAGTTTCCACCCATTGTTTCTTGTCTTGTTCTTCTGGTGCTTTGGAGAATAGGTTGACCCGCCCCCCTCTTCTTTGTGGCAGCCCTCCAAATATTGGAAGACTGCTATCATATCACCCGTAGTCTTCTGAACCTTTACAGAATAACCGAGTTGGAAGGGACCTTGGAGGTCTTCTAGTCCAACCCCCTGCTTAAGCAGAAGACACTATTATCAGTGATAGCGAAACTTTTCGGCACCAAGTGCCCAAACTGGAACATGTCCGCTGTGTGCGCCAGACCACCAGAAAGCTGAAGACCAGCTGGCCAGTACACATGTGTGCACTGGCCAGCTGGTCTTCGGATTTCTAGTGGTCCGGCGCACGCAAAGACCACTTGGCCAGTGCGCATACATGGGCTGGAAACCAGAAAAGCAGCTGGCGATGGCTCATGTGCCCACAGAGGGCTCTGCATGCCACGCGTGCCATAGGTTCACCCTCACGGCCCTATACCATTCCAGACAAGTGGCTGTCCAGTCTCTTCTTAAAAACTTCCAGCAATGGAGCACCTGTTCTGTCCCCGTCTCACACACGCACACAAACAGTCAGCCAGGAGTTAAAATAAACTTGCAGACAATAATTTCCTTCGATAACAGAATTGGCAGCAACCCAGGAGCTGCTTTCCAAAAACTTTACTCACAGAGGGAGGTGTTCCTCCTCCGTCAGATAAACCGAAATAAATTCACAAAGCCAAAGAATTGTCAAGTCCGGTCCTTAATAAATCCAAGGAAGGCAGATAACGAAGTTCCAGAGACACAGTATGACTTGCTAGCTGTTCAGTTTTGTCCGTCACAAAGCCTGAATGGCCACCACACCCCCTTTTATCCCCTGTGGGGTGTAGTCCAGTGACTCAGCTTAATCTCTGGCACGCCTCCTTCTCTGCTGCCTGCACTTGTCTTTCCGACGCTGACGGGGATCCAGCCAAGACTTATCTCCTTCACTGTCTAACTGCGGCTGCTCGGAGATGCCTGGCTCCTGGCCTATCTCTTCTCCTTCGGGAGACACCTGAGGCATTGCCAGAGAGGAGGGTCCTGGAGAGGGAGGCCTTGCCAACTCCTCTCCTTCACTTTTGGAGTCTTCTCCCTCCGATAAGACGGGCTCGGGGGTCGGAGTCACAACAGCACCCACAGCTTCTGGTGGCAAGCTGTTCCACTGATTAATTGTTACAATTGTCAGGAAATTCCTCCTTAATTCCAGGTTGCTTCTCTCCTTGATGAGTTTCCGTCCTTTGCTTCTTGTCCTGCCTTCAGGGGCTTTGGAGAACAGGTTGACTCCCTCTTCTTTGTGGCAGCCCCTCAGATGTTGAAACAATGCTATCACGTCACCTCTAATCCTTCATATCTAGCCTGAGGGTGCGTAAAATGCCCAGATCTGCTTTCCATCTACCGTATTGTTACATCTGAACAGAGCGCGCATCGCCTCTTGAACAGAATCCGATCTCCTCCATTCTTCCTCTCCCCCACCCCGCCCTCCCCAGCTCTTCATTTCCGCACGGTAATGAGCTGCACGGGTTAATTGCGAAAACATAACTTTTACAAGTCTTGAAACATGAGGATTTAGCTCATTGAGTCCTCCATCCTTCCTCGCTTTGAACAACGGCTTCCCACTCGGTTTTTCCACCTCATTCGCTGGCTAATGTACCTCCTCTCGTAGCAAGACGGCTTAAACTTCTTCCTCGGAAGACCTCCCCCCCACCCTTTTAAATCTTCTCTTCTGGGGTGAGAGCCATTTGCAGTTCTGGCTTGCTGTTAGGAGCCCCTTTTTCTGAACTCTGCTTGTGTCTAACACGTCGTGCTTGACTTCGGCCGGCCCTCGCTTCATCCGCAGCGCCGTAACTTTAAAAACGTCCACCGAAGCTGTTTTTCAACGCGATTTAGATTCAGCGAGAAAGCTTGGGACTCCTTCCTGCTCAGCAATTAAAAGATTCTGTCCATTCTGCGCTCCGGTCATCATTCTGCATTTCAAAAGTAAACAACAACAACAACAGCAACAAATCTGCCTTACAAATAACCTGGATGTGAGCTACTCACCCAAAAGGCCTGCGTTATTTTATTAAGCGGATTGGGAGAGAGACGGGGCGGAGTTTTAAAAAGTTTTTAAAAGATTTGCTTGGTCTAGATTGGACAAGGGTATGTTGGCGAATGGGTGATCAGATTCAAGGAGGGACTAAAGTCAGGTAAGGGTACCTGGGAAAAAGATTGCACCGCTTGTGTTGGAGCATCAGAATAGCAGAATTGGAAGGGACCTTGGAGGTCTTCTAGTCCAACCCCCTGCTTGAGCAGCAGGCCCTGTTAATAATGACTGTGAGGAAATTTCTCCTTAGTTCTAGGATAGGATAGGATAGGATAGAATATAGATAGAACAGAATAATACAATGGAGAAGAGAAGAGAAGAGAGTCAGAAAGGAGTATAATATATGGAATGGAATGGAATGGAATGGAATGGAATGGAATAGAATAGAATAGAATAGAATAGAATAGAATAGAATAGAATAGAATAGAAATAATAGAAATAGAATAGAAATAATAGAAATAGAAATAGAAATAGAAAGGAAATGAAACAGAAACAGAAACAAATGAATAGAATATATGAAATGGAATTTAATGGAATAGAATAGAATAGAATAGAAATAGAATAGAAACAACAGAACAGAACAGAACAGAACAGAACAACAGAACAGAACAGAATAGAATTAAAATAGAATAGAATAGAATTAAAATAGAATAGAATAATAGAATGGAATGGAATTGAATGGAATGGAATAGTGTTGGTGAACCTTTTTGGCACCGAGTGCCGGAAGTGGCAGGCAGAGCCATCTCTCCGGGCACGTAAGCCATTGCCCGTTGCTCTTCCGGGTTCTGGCATGCTGGCCATCTGGTCTTCACATGCGCGGGAGCGCCAGAAACCTCTGGGAAGATGATCTTCCTGGTTTCTGCCATGCGCATGCGCTCCGGCCAGGTGGCCTTCACGTGTGCATGCGTGCCAGAAACCGGAAGACCAGGTGGCCATGTGCATGCACACGCCGGAACCTGACATTTTGAACCCTGAAATAAGCGCTTGGCCTTATTGCCATGCGCTCAAGAGCCCCATTGGGCTTATCAGGGGGTGTCTTATTTTGGGGGAAACAGGGTAGAGGAGAAGAGAAGAAGAATAAGCAGGTGCTTGTCCATTCTGATGAGCATAGATTAGCCTGATCCAAGGGACTTACACGATATGCCTTAAAATCAGCCTTGACCGCTTCCCAGCATTCCTTGCCAGGGTGAGAGCCATGGTTAACCTCTTTTTTTTGTTTGTTTGTTTTTGTTAGCACCATGTACCTCTTCGGAGGCTTCAACAGCCTGCTCTTGAGCGACATCGTAAAATATACGCCCGAAAGCTGCGAAGCGTACCCCACTCAGGCCTCCTGCTTAAAGGCGGGCCCTGGACTCCGATGTGTCTGGAACGGATCCGTTTCCCAGTGCCTCCCTTGGGAAATGGCCGCCACGCAGCAAGAACGCAAAACGAACGAAGAATGTCCTTCTTGGCTGGGTAAGTATTGCAGGGGAGCCCATTGGTTTTACCGGGGATTGTATCCTAGACCAGTATTTCTGCACCGTGGCCCCTTTAAGACCTGTGGACTTCAATTCCCAGAATTCCCCAGCCAGCCATTCTGGGAGTTGAAGTCCATAAGTCTTAAAGGGGCCACGGTGCAGAAATGCTGTCCTTACCCACTACACTCCTTTTTGATTTTGTGTTTACTGTTTTGGAGTAGGAAATGGAAAATCAAATTTGGAAGGATTCTTGAGTTGAGTTGAGTTGAGTTGAGTTTGCGTTTGTGTTTGTGTTTGCGCTTGAGTTAGATTTAGATTTAGATTTAGATTTAGATATACATTTAGATATACATTTAGATATACATTTAGATAGATATAGATATAGATTTAGACTTAGATTTAGATTTAGATATAGATATAGATATAGATATAGATATAGATATAGATATAGATTTAGATAGATATAGATATAGATTTAGACTTAGATTTAGATTTATATTTGAAACTGGATTTGGATTTGGATTTGGATTTGGATTTCAATTGATTTTTTGGGCCTTCCAGGTCTGATGCCGTTTCATTTGTCCACTGCTGCTAAAACTTTTGTCCTTTGTCAGTTGGATAGTGGTTATGCAGGTAGTCCTCAATTTACAACCATTCGTTCAATGACCGTTGAAAGGTACAAAGGCACTGAAAAAAGGCTCCATTTTGTGACTGAGTTTCACACTTATGACCATTGCAGCATCCCTATCTATGGTCACGTCATAAAAATCCCGACACTTGGTGACTGGTTCATAACGACGACGGTGGCAGGGTCCCAGGGTCAGGTGGTCCTCTTTTGGCACAAGCCTAGTCCAGATTCACTGTACAACCGTGTTACTAACTTAACAGCCGCAGTGATTCACTTAACCACCGTGGCAAGAAAAGTGGTAAAAATTGGGTCAAACTCTCTTTAACAACTTGTCCAGCTTAGCAACGGAAATTTTGAACTCAATTTTGGTTGTAAGTTGAGAACTCCCTGCATATCAAGGCTGTTCAGGGGTTTCACCCAGTTCATCAGGTCTCCTGCTTGAGCAGAGGTTGGACTAGAAGACCTCCATGGTCCCTTCCAACTCTTATCTTTCTGTTATTCCAAGCCTCCAGAGATGGAGAACCCACAGTCTCCATAAATAGACCGATCCAGTGTCAGAGTGATATTTTTTGCCAGGAAATAATCCTGATACGTCAACAAATTTGAGGCGGCTGGTTCAGTCGGAATGGCTGTTGTGGCCCGTCAGCGGCCTATGCGGATTGTAGTTGATTCTGACAGCGAGGAGGCTGGTGTGGTGCTGCACCAGTAGCCTGTGCAGCTGGCACTCGAGTCAGACAGTGAGGAGGCTGGAGAAGATGTGGTGCCAGAGGCAGGGATTCAGCCAGGGCCTTCAGAACCTCCAGAAGCTCCTTCAAGTGAAAAGGAAGAAGAGGAGGAGCCTCTTCTCGATGCATGGGCGCGCAGAGCGGCCAAAAGGCAGGAGTGGCTCCTCAGGAGGAGGTCTCCTCGAGAGTAAGGCTTGGGGCTAATTGGCCACTCCCTTAGCCTATTTAAGGAGGAACACCGACTGAAGCAATTTGCAGGGAACAACTTCAGTTCACTCTACTTCGCGTCTGGATTCTCTGCAAATTGCTTCTGGGCTTTCTGCCAACCTTAGTAAGATTGTGATTACTTTATCTTTGGTTTCTTGTAGGCTGTTAAGAAAGTTTATTAACAGCCTTTGTTTTTGAAAAAGACTGAGTTATTTTAGTAAATTAAGTTTTGTACAAACTTTGTGTGTGCTGTGTTCTTCGGGGTCCATAGCTGGGGCAGAACAATGGCAGTGAAAGTGGCCCCTGAGCAGCCCATCTGCTACTTGTGGCATCCTTGGGGGTAGAGAAGTTAAACCGTTTGGTCAGTCGGTCACCGCAGGGTGGAGATTAACCACGGCCGTGTTTGACTGTGCGGCCTCTTCTCTCTGCCTAGCTGTGGACCATGAAAAATGCGACCAGATTACAGACTGCTACAGCTGCACGGCCAACACCAACTGGTGCCACTGGTGCACTGACCAGTGCCTGTCCAAGAACAGCAATTGCTCAGAAGACCAGGTAACCCCCTCCGTGGGCTTTCTTGCAATTGCCTTGCTGACAATTGACCCTGATTTGGAGTTCTAGGTGGGCTGAAACTCTTTAGGATGGTGGGAGGGAGGGAGGAGAGAAAGGAAGACAGGAAGGAAGGAAAAGAGGGAGGGAGACAGGAAGGGAGGAAGGAAGGAATAGAGGGAGGGAGGAAAAGAGGGAGGGAGAAAGGGAAGGAAAGGAGGGAAGGTAAAGAGGGAGGGAGAGTGAAAGGAAGGAAAAGAGGGAGGGAAGAAGGAAAGAGGGAGAAAGGAAGAAAGGGAGGGAGGGGGAGAAAAGGAGAGGAAGGAAAGGAAAGGGAGGAAGGGAGGAAGGATGGAAGGAAGGGTCAAAGAGAAGAAGGAAGGAAAAAGGGGAGAGGGAGAGGGAGGGAAGGAGGAAAGAAGGGACGGAGGGGGAGAAAAGGAGAGGAAGGAAAGGGAAGGGAGGAAGGATGGAAGGAAGGGACAAAAAAGAAAAGGAAAGAAAAGGGAGAGGGAGGGAAGGAGGAAAGAAGGGAGGAAGGAAAGGAAGGAAGGAAAAGAAGAAGGGAGGGAGGAAGGGAGGGAGGAAGGAATGAAGGAAAGAAAAGAGGGAGCAAGGGAGATAGGAAGGAAGAAAAAGAGAGGGAGGCAGGAAGGAAGGAAAGAAGGAAAAGAGGGAGGGAGGGAAGGAAGGAAGGAAGGCAGGGAGAAGGAAAGGAAAGAAGGAAAGAAAAGAGGGAGAGAGGGAGGGAAGGAAGGCCCATTGGCAGAACCAGGTTTCCAGAGCCTTGTGAAAGCATGTCAAGATGGGGGCCAATCTTATTTCCTCAGCGATGATGTTCCACCGGGAAGGGGCCACCAGGGAGAAGGCCCCTTTTCTGGGTCTCTGCCAGAAGGAGCTCCCTGAGAGACGGGACCCACAACATCCCCTGCCTTCCCCACTCCTGGTCCTGGGAAAAGACCGCCCTTCGGATAACCTGACCGCCCCCCCCACCCCTCCCAAGCCATGTTGAGCTTCGAAAGTGACCATACCTGTGAATCGGACCCGGAAGCAGACCAGGGCAGCTCCCGCAGGACAAGACGACACCCGCGCACACCTGGGTCTGCACAAAACCATGGGGGCTGCCGCGTTTCGAACCAGGTGGAGCTTCCGGCTCCTCTTTAAGGGCAGCCCCAGGCAGAGCACGTCGCGGTAGTCAAGTCGCAAGGCAATGTCTATCTCCCCCGGTTGCAAAATGCTGGGCTTGGTGGGGGCTCCCCCTTCGCCTTCCTCGGGGCTCCTTTGGCTACCTAAGTCAGGGGTCTCCAACCTTGGCGACTTGAAGACTTGTGGACTTCAACTCCCAGAATTCCTCAGCCAGCAACCTTGGCGACTTGAAGCCTGGTGTTGAAGTCCACAAGTCTTCAAGTCGCCAAGGTTGGAGACCCCTGACCTAGAGATTTAATCACGAATTAATCACGCCTGGTTGCAGAACAGTTGACTAAAAAAAAACTTTAATTTTTTCTTTTCTTTCTTTTTTGCTTCCAGACCCCCATTACCGCCTTCGAAAGCTGCCCCAAGGACAACCCCGCCTTTTACTGCAACAAAAAAACCAGTTGCAAGAGCTGCAGCCTGGACCAGAACTGCCAGTGGGAAGCCCGGAATCAGGAATGCATCGCTTTGCCTGGTTGGTTTTTGTTTTCCTCCTCCCCCCCCCCCCCCCCCCCCCCCGGGGTAGGTTTTTTTCCCTTCCGGTACATTGCAGATTAGCAGAGTTGGAAGGGACCTTATAGGTCATCTAGTCCAACCCTCCAGGGTCCAAGCAGACCCTACTGCATCATTTCTGACACAGGGTCTCTTCTTGAATGCATCCAGTGGACGCTTTCTAGAATCTTCCCCCAGGAGAGAAAAACACGTCTCCTCCGAGAAGATTTGGACGGTCTGTTTACAGGTAGGTCCTCAATTTATGACCAACATTTCCGGCGCTAAGCAAGACAGTAGTTAAGCGCATTCGGCTCCCTTGTACGACCTTTCTCGGCATAGTTGCTAAGCGAATCACCGCGGCCTGGTCAGTTAGAAACACGCTTGTGAAGTGAATCCGGCTTCCCCATGGACTTGGCTTGTTAGACCGTCGCAAAAAGGGGATCACGTGACCTCCGGAATACTGTGTCCGTCGTAAATAGGAGTCAGTTGCCCAGCATCTGAATTTTCATCACGTGACCACAGGGATGCCGCAAGTGTGGAAAAACAAGTCATCGGTCACTACTTCGGTACTGTTGTAACTTCGAACGGTCACTAAAAGAAGGGTCGGTCGTAAGTCGAGGACCATCTTGGGTTGTGGGCAGATTTCCCTCACAGGGGCAGAGCCGTTTGAATTCTCCCCTCTCCCCGCCCAATTTCACTGAGAATCTTTTCAGCCCCACATAAAAAGGCTGCGGCCTTCTTTTCGCAATCTGTCCTCTCTTTTATTTTTGCAAAGTCAACAAAGCTTTTTTTTATTCGGCTTTCTTTTATTTATTCATGTGCCATTGGTTAAATTCATTCGCGCCCGGGAGGCTTCTCTAGGCTGCTTACAACGATAAAAAGGAAGAAACGAGAGTGTGAACCCACCAAACATGTAACATAATGGATCAATGAAAGAAACAACGAAAAAAGGAAACAAAGATATAGGCAGTCCTCGACTTACGACCACCATTGAACCCAAAATTCTTTTGCTTCTGAGTGAAACATTCGTTAAGTGAACTTTGCCTCATTTTACGACCTTTTTTTTTTTTGAAAAAGTTTTATTTTAGATTAAAAATAAAATAAAAAAAAGAAAAAAAGAAAACACAACAACAATAACATAAAAATATCATCCTTACAAACGATTATAGACAGCATCTCAACCGGTTAAAATCATTTTGTGTTTACAATTCTCCAAATCTCCTCATATAACAATTATTCTTTACTTAAACTAAAAATACATATTTAAACATTTCATATATACTTTCTCATCTCCATACTTTTTTTATCAAACCAGAGACATTTAATAAAGAATTACAATACTTAATTGTGAACATTTTAACAGCGGCCAGAATTGTATTTGCCAAAAATCGGAAAGGAGAGAAGATAATTACCGATGAAGAAATTATTATGAAAATGTTGGACTGTGCTGAAATGAGTAGATTGACATTTGAAATAAGAGAGCAGGAAGATGAACAATACTATTTGATATGGGAGATATTTTACGACCTTTTCTGCCCCAGTTCTTAAGTGAATCAGTGCAGTTGTCAAGTTAGGAGCACGGTTGTTAAGTGAATCAGGCTTCCCCTTTGCCTGTCAGAAGGTCGCCAAAGGGAATCACGTGAGCTTAGGGACACAGCAACGGTCGTAAATATGAGTCGGTTGCCGAGTGGCCGAATTTTGATCAGATGATGCTGCAACAGTGTGAAAAATGGACATAAGTCACTTTTTCCAGTGCCGTTGTATTTTTGAGCAGTCACTAAATGAACTGATGTAAGTTGAAGACTACCTGTAAATACATTAGTGATGATAGCAAAAAGATGGACAAATTTAAGATGTGTGGACTTCAACTCCCAGAATTCCCTAGCCAGTTGAAGTCCACGCATCTCATCCTGTTCTTTTTAACGACCCCACAACCGAAATGTTGGGCTCAATTTTGACGGTAATTGGAGGACGACCTTCTTCTTCATCATCATCATCATTTAATGACCCCGTAATTCCTTGTGGTGTGGAGTCTGAGCAACTGAATGGAGCTAGCAGAGCGTTTTAATGACCGGATCCCCTTCCTGTCGCCAATGCAGAGTTTTATTCATCAGATATATTCTCATAGTGCCCAGAGAGAGAAATATCTGCCTCTTAACTAGGATTGAACTCGCAGCCTCCTGATTGGGAGGCGACAGCTCCACCTCTAGGCCACCGCCCCACTCTTGAAGTCCAGGCATCTGAGGTTGAGAAATGTTGGTCTAGCCATCACACATTGCATTTGTGGTTTGCTAATTGTCCCTTTCCTATCCACTCACCCAGGGAAGGAAGAAAGGAATGTGTGGGTGATTATTTTATATATATATTTTATATATGATTATTTTGCAGAAAACATCTGTGGCGCAACGTGGCACCTGGTGGGCAATTCTTGCCTGAGAATCACCAACACTAAAGATAGCTACGACAACGCCAAGTTGGCTTGCAGGAGCCATAATGCGGCTCTGGCCTCCCTCACTACACAGAAGAAAGTGGAATTCCTTCTGAAGGAGCTGCAGAAGACCCAGTCCTCGGTGAGTGATCTGTGCCCCTTCTCACGTTTCAGCTGGGGGTCCAGGAATACCCATTGGGTGGGTGGGACCTGATGGAAATACAACATATCTCTGAATTAGCACTTAGAGCCCAAGTAACTTTGTGGGGTCCTTGATGCTCTCTGAGCTTGGTTGTTTTCTTGCAGATGTTTCAAGACCCAACTAGGCAACATCATCAGTGCTAGAAAGGCGGGAGATGGCACTGATGTTACCTACTTGGACCCCTCTCTCCTCCTCCACGCAAACCCCACTCCTTTTAAAAAATGTTGATGTTATCTAGTTTGGTAATGAAATGTCTGCAAGAAAACCACCAAGCTCAGAGACCACCAGGGACCCCACAGTTCAAATTTGAGCTCATCAGCTCTGACTGGATGGTGGGAAATAGAAGGTTTTATAATGCAGACAACTGGTCATTTGCATTCTTTTAGAGAGTCATTGAGGCCACTTGGCGGTTTATCTGTGTCCTTGGAACTGCTGAAAAGACTGTGCTTTAGACAGGAGAAATTGATGGAGAAACAAAACAACCACTTCACATGCGCATGGCACAACATAGGAAAACAAACCCATGAGGACGAGAGTCAGCAGTCCATCTGCTTTGGACAGAGAGGACCTCTGGTTTGAAAGAGGGGGTCCAAGAGGCCATCTACGTCAAAATAGAACAACCCTCTCTCAATAGAGGAAGAAGGGTACAACATCATCTGTCTCCGGTCTGCAACACAGTCCTTTCAGCAGGTCCAAGAAGGCTCCAGACCCATTTGCACCACTCCGGTGACCCTGACGATGCAGAAAAACTCACAAGTGGCCTCAAGGACTCTCTTCAAAAGGATGCAAATGACCAGCTGTCTGCAAGGAATATTAATCCTCCCTTCCCCCACCATCCTGTCAGAGCTGAAGAAGCTTCTTGGATGAGAAGTGAAACGTCTTCAAAGAAAAGCAAGGAAGTCCAGTTGCCTCTTGGAAAAGCACCTTTGAGACAACCGTGTCCTGGATGGCTGAGAATCTCCATAGATAACCTGCAGTGACGGTTCAGCTAGTTGATCTCTCTTTGTCTCTCCCTCTCTTTTTCTCCCTCCCTCCCTCCCTCTCCTCACCCCCAGCCCAAAGCTTTGACACCCTGGGTGGGACTGAGGAAGATCAACATCTCGTACTGGTGCTGGGAGGACATGTCTCCCTTTACCAACACCATGCTCCGGTGGCTTCCGGGGGAACCCAGTGACATCGGCTTCTGCAGCTATTTAGCGGAGCCCAGCAACCAAGGCTTGAAGGCCGCCACCTGCATCAACCTGGTCAACGGCAGCGTCTGCGAAAGGCCAGGTAAAGCATTGTTCAATTTCATTCATGTTGCCAACGGCCCACCTGGACCAAGCTTTTTGTGCAGGGTGTAGAACAGAGGCGGATGTCAGCGCCTCAGCGCTGGCATAGAGAGGAGAGAGATAAGCTCTGAACTTTTGCCTGCTAAATCCCTTTGAAGCCGGGTTGTCGTGGAAATGAGGAGGGGAGAGACATTCCTGGGAAATGATGAGACAAGAAGTCTGGGGAATGACTTGGAAGATAGCCAATGAGAAGCAGAGATTTGGGGATCGGAAAGGGAGGGATTGGGGGGCAAAAGGTCAGTCTTGTCCGCATCGAGTCATGATCCGGTTGCTGTGCTCAATTAAAGAAAAGATTTCCTTAAAGATTGGCAGTTTGGAAATTCATTTATTTTGAGATAGCATCGAAGTCTGACAGACGGGTTTCAGCAGGTTCTGACCAGTTCTGGCGAACTGGTAGCGGAAATTTTGAGTAGTTCGGAGAACCGGTAGTAAAAATTCAGACTGGCCCCGCCCCCATCTGTTCTCTGCCTCCCGAGTCCCAGCTGAACGGGAGGAAATGGGGATTTTGCAGTATCCTTCCCCTGGAGTGGGGTGGGGGGGAATGGAGATTTTACAGTATCCTTCCCCTGCCACGCCCACCAAGCCACGCCCACAGAACCGGTAGTAAAAAAAATTGAAACCCACCACTGGTGTAGAACTTCATACCCAGGATCAAGGAGAAAAAAACATACGTAGGGAATTGGATATGGCTGGTCTAGAGAAAAGAAGGAGGAGGGGAGACATGATAGCAGTCTTCCAGTATTTGAGGGGCTGCCCCAGAGAGGAGTTTGTGGGGGGGGGGGGTGTCAACCTATTCTCCAAAGCACCTGAGGGCGGGACAAGAAGCAACGGGTGGAAACTAACCAAGGAGAGAAGCAATCTGGAATTACAGGAGAAACTTCCTAACGGTGAGGACAATTAATCAGTGGAACAGCTTGCCACCAGAAATTCTGGGTGCTTCATCACTGGAGGCTTTTAAGAAGAGGCTGGACAGCCATTTGTCTGAAATGGTAGAGGGCATTGATGGCGAACTTTTTCGGCACCGAGTGCCCAAACCAGAATACACATGCATGTGCGCACACCGGAGTGCAGAAAACCCAAACACCAGCTGGCTGGCTTGCTCATGGCTGTTTTCAGCCCATTTTCAGGCTGTTTTTCGGCCTGCAAAATGGTTGAAAACTGGCCCAAAAAAAGGCCTGAAAAGGGCCTGAAAAATGGCCTGGTTTGGGGGCATATTTTGGGTCGTTTTCCAGCACTCCGGTACTCGTGAAGACCAGCTGGCCAGCGCGCATGTGTGCGCCGGAAACCAGAAGAGCAGCTGGCAAAGGCGTGTGTGCCCACAGAGAGGGCTCACCGTGCCACCTCTGGCACACGTGCCAGAGGTTTGCCATCACGGGTATAGGGTTTCCTTCCTGAGCAGGGGGTTGGACTAGAAGACCTCCAAAGCTCCCTTCCAACCCTATTATTCTAATTTCTATGTTCTGTGTCCTTGGTCTTCATTACAGCTGCATTACTTGTCTAATACTAGATTGAGAACTACCTTGATCTCCCTGAAATAAACATTTCGAGTATCTCAAAAGGGAGACTCAATGGACCTCCAGGTCTATTTCTGCCATCAGACAACGGTGTCTAGGTTTCCATCTGATTTGCGCCGGACCTCTGCAGGTGTTTGGGAGAAGGCGCTTGCACTCACCCCGTGCCGCATCTGGTGACTTTCTCCTCCCCTCCCCCCCCGCAGCCAATCACAGCGCCAAGCAGTGCCGCACCCCCTGCGGCCTGAGGACGGCGTGCAGCGAATGCACCAGCAGCAACTCCGAGTGCATGTGGTGCAGCAACAAGAAGCAGTGCGTGGACTCCAACGCGTACGTGGCCTCCTTCCCTTATGGCCAGTGCATGGAATGGCACACCGTCAGCAGCTGTCCACGTGAGCCGTCTCTCTTCCTTGCTGGGGTCAGAAGGGCGGGTGGGGGGGATCCAGGGAAGGGCAAAGGGCATCTCGGTGCCCTCTGAGCTGGGTGGTTTTCTTGCAGATGTTTCATGACCCAACTAGGTAATATCATCCGTGCTAGAAGAATGTGGGGTTTGCAGAGAAGAAGTAGAAGAGGAGGAGGGGGAGGAGGACTGTGGGGTCCTTGGTGTTCTCTGAGGTTGGGGGTTTCCTTTCAAACGTTTCATTATCCAACTAGGTAACATCATCAATGCTACAAGGGTATGGGGTTTGCAGGGAGGAGGAGTAGGAGAAGGACAAGGATTATGGGTTCTTGGTGCTCTCTGAGCTTGGGGGTTTTCTCGCAGATGTTTTGACAAGCAAAGTCAACAGGGGAGTCAGATTCACTTAACAACCAGGTTACTAATTTGTCAATTGCAGTAATTCACTTAACAACTGTGGCAAGAAAGGTTGTACAATGGGGCAAAACTCACTTGACAAATATCTCGTGTAACAACAGAAATTTGGGGCTCCAATTGCTGTCGTAAGTCGAGGACCTACCTGTATGTCTGACGCTTTCCCGTCGCTGAGCGTTTCTTTTGCTTTCTCCCCGTAGCTGAAAACTGTTCGGGCTACTTCACCTGCAGCCACTGCCTGGAGCAACCGGGGTGCGGCTGGTGCACAGATCCCAGTAACACCGGGAAGGGCCGATGCATGGAAGGCTCTTCGAGGGCTCCGATGAAGATGCCAACGGTCTCCCTGCCCTCAACGGGAAAACCCTACCCAGACCCCGTCCTGGATGCCAGCCTGTGCCTGACGGAGAACAAATACAACTGGTCCTTTATCCAGTGCCCAGGTATTGAAGAGGGCTCTTTCGAGGTGGCCAAGCAGGGATCCAGGCCCAATTCGGAGCATCTAGAGAAAGAGAATCTCTGGAGCTCAAGGTTGAACTGTGGAGTCCTCGGTGATAGCTGAGCTTACTTGTTTGCTTGCCGATGTTTTGTTACCCAGCTAGGTAACATCATCAGTGCTAGGGTTTGTGGATAAGAGCCAGTGGAGGAGTAAAGGAGGAGGAGGAGGAGGAGGAGGAGGAGGAGGAGGAGGAGGAGGAGGGAGAGGAGGAGGAGGAGGAGGAGGGAGAGGAGGAAGAGGAGGAGGAGGAGGAGGAAGAGGAGGATGAAAGAGAGGTGGAGGAGGGAGGAGGGAGGAGGGAGAGAGGGAGAGAGGGAGGAGGGAGGAGGAGGAGAGGAGGAAGGAGGAGGAGGAGGGAGGAGGAGGAGGAGGAGGAAAAAGACTGGGGGGCCCTTGGTGCTCTCTGAGCTTGGTTGTTTTATTGCAGACATTTCATGATCCAACTAGGTAACATCATCAATGGTAGTAGAGAATGGGGAGAGGGAGAGGGAGGGAAGGAGGAGGAGGACAAGGAAAAAGACTGCAGGGCCAGGGGTGAAATTCACTTACCTTCTCTACCGGTTCGCAAATGTTGAGGTTGAAAATCATCGGGGAAAAAAGGGACATCAGGACGTCCATGTGGGCGGGCAGGGCTTCGCATATTCGGCCCTACCTGTTGTGACCGAGGCCCACGTAGTGATTACCAAACACAATTCAGTCCTCAACAAACTTATTTCATTAAAACAGCTGAGAATTAATTCATTCTCAGCTTAGTCCAAAATAAAATTCTTCATAACCGGTCCGTCGGCCTTATCACCAACCTTTGATGTCTTTGACAACCTGCCAAAGGCTTTTCTTGGCAAAAACCCCACAAAGTTCAAGAGACGCTGACAAGAAGCACTGGAATTAATATGTTGCTTTTCTACAAAGAACCCAACGGGCTCGTTGCTGCTCTTTTAAGCCTTCTGGGAGGGGCCAATCATCTCCTGGCCTTACTCCCGAGTTGTCCCTTTTGCTTTAGCTGCTCTTGCCTTCTGGCAGCTCTGTGCATGCGTCCACTAGGAATAAGATCTTCCTGTTCCTCTGCCTCTCTGCTGTCCGACTCTGGAGGCTCCGGAGTCCACACCTCACTCCCCAATGGCCCTGGCCCCATCTCTGCCTCCGACGCAGAGCCCTCGTCTGAGCCTTCCCCAGACTCCAGGACTGGCCCATAATCCTCCCCAGCCTCCTCCCTGTCCGACTCCGCTGCCAGTTCTGCAGGCTGCTGGCGGACCACAACACTACCGTGTCGTGCGATCCGGTAGGAACCGGCTGAATTTCACCTCTGTGTCAGGGCCCTTGGTGCTCTCTGATCTTAGTTATTTGCGTGCAGACATTTAGCTACCCAACTACGTAACATCCTCCACGCTAGTGATCTTACTGATTAGTGTATCGTTATCACAGCAAGGATGATCTCGCGCAGTTGGGTAATGAAAACATCCAAACTCAAGACAGCACGCCAAGCAGTCCACAGCTAAAGTTCCCTAAATAGGTAGTTCCCCAATGAAGGAGTCCCCTAATCAAGGAACCACCAAAGAGAAAACCCATCCCCTCTCCAACATTGGCAAGAGAAGCCACTTGTATATTAACAGAGACAAACCCCACTCCCTTTCTAGCCCTGATGGTGTTACCTAGTTGGGTCATGAAATGTCTGCAAGCTCAGAGAACGCTACGTACTCCCCCCATTCAGAGTCCCACACTCGGAAAGCCATATGCGGCCACAGCGCCAAGCTACTTCAGCCAAGGCCTGATTGGAATAGAATCGACCCACGAGTTCAGTCATCGCATAAATCTTCACATCCCTTTCCCCAATTTTCGGACGTTGGCTGGCCGTGGAACTCTTGAGAGATGGAGTCCACCGATCTTTAACGTTGCCAAGGTTGGACATCACCGCTGTAGGACATTCCTTTCATCCTAGCTAGAGTCTAGAAAGCAGAGCCCGCCTCATCAGAACCGGGGGCCAGCTCTCCTTTTCGGGGGGCCCTGTTCTTACTTGTCAAGAAAGCCGAGCACTGGGGCAGCCTCCAGAAGTCGACACTTGGGTGGCCGTGAGAGATACCGACACAAACCATCTTCTTTTTTTTTTTTTGTCCCCAGCCTGCCAGTGTAACGGGCACAGCAAATGTATCAACGAGAGCGTCTGCGAGCGATGTGAGAACCTGACCACGGGCAAACACTGCGAGACGTGCATCTCCGGTTACTATGGAGACCCCACGAACGGAGGGACCTGCCAGCGTAAGTCCCGTCCTTCCTCTCCTCTTGATTGCAGACCAGCGCCGAACAATTGTACCTTTCCCACCTGGCCGTCGTGATGCTCTTTGCAGGCAGCGGTAATCAAGGGGCGCCTGTGTTCCCTACTCAATAATTTAAGATGCCGGGCCAAGAAATTCTCAATGAAATTAGGTGGGATTGAGGAAATGTGTCTAATGTTACGCCCACGGCATTGCTTATTTATGTGCCCTTGATTTTCGCTCCGCCGGTGAAGAGGCTCGGAGGGAGGGCACGGTTCCACCAGGGACCAAAAGCTGGCTGCTTGTCAACCCATTATTTTTGGTGCCTAACCATTGTTTGCCTGTCTCCGAGAGTCCTTTGCTCGCTTTGAAAAAGATGGGCCAGCTATTGTCTGCCTGTGCGTAATTTAATTAAGGAGGAATGCATGCTTTCCTTCCCTGATCAAATTGATAGCGACGTCTCGGGGAGAGGAGAGGTTCGCACAGCATACCTTGTTAAGAATCCCAGTCCTGCAGGCCCACCGGAACGCCGTTTTGCTTCTCAGGCAGAAAAGCCTCTTAAAATAGCTTACTCACAGTCATTAACTGGAGAGGGGAGGGAAAAAAAAAAAAAAAGAAACAAGCAAAATTGTTGCTGTGGTGGTTTATAACCTCAAAAGACAAGCTGCAGTGACCCCGTTTTGAAAAAAAAAAAAAACACGACAACTCTGTCGTGCCAGTCCCTAAAAAAAAAACAGCAAACTCCCAGTTCCTAAAACCAGCAAACTGACTCAGTCCTTTTACTCTTGAGAAGGACTAGTTTTACTCCAGATGGCTCAGTTGGTTAAAGACGCTGAGCTTGTCAGCTGGAGAGCCGACAGCCTGGGTTCGAGACCCAAGCACCACAAGACGGGGTGAGCTCCCGTCCTGGCCTCCTCCGCTCCTGCCCACCTAGCAGTTCGAAAGCAGGCAAATGCGAGTAGATAAATAGGTACCACTTCGGTGGGAAGATCACAGCGGTTCTGTGTGCCTCGGCGTAGAGTCCTGCTGGCCACGTGACCACGGGAATTGTCTTTGGACAATGTTGGCGCCGTCGGGAGAGAAACGAAATGAGCACGATGCCTTAAAGTCGGACATGACTAACAGGAAAACCTTAACTGCTATCCTGTCTGAGCTGAAGAAGCTTCTTGGATGAGAAGCGAAACCTCTTCAAAAGAAAAAAACCCAGAAAATCCAGTTGCCTCCTGAAAAAAGCACCTTGGGACAACCATGACCTGGATGACGGAAAATCTCTACAGATTCTTACTTTTAGAGCAGGGGTGGTATTCATTTACCTTCGCTACCGGTTCGCAAATGTGAGCGCGTGAGAGCCTTTTGCGCATGCGGAGAGCATCAAAAACGGGACGTGATGACGTCCGGGTGGGTGGAGCCTCCTGCAGCCGCCGCTACCGGTTCGCCCGAACCGGATAGAACCGGCTGAATACCAACACTGCTTTAGAGATGAATTAGTTCGGAGCTAACTAAATAGAATAACATGAGACCATCTGTCAGAAGATGGAAGCTCAACGCAAAGTGGACTTCGCAACATCGTCCTGACCTCTCAACTTTCCAGCAAATCCACCAAGTAATAGCTAGGAAAATTAGAATGGCGGGTTCTGAAATAGCTGCGTCAAAGCCCAGATCTAAACCTAAATCTAATCCTATTTGAGATGCTCTGAGGTCCTTACCTTTTGAAGAGATTATTTTTATAGCTCAGGGTTAAATTGTGGGGTCTGTTAAGGAATTCGCAGAGTAACCCTTGAGTAGCAAGGGTGTGTACATGAAAGCAATTGAGAGTAGGTACGAATAAACACAGTCAACACACACATACACTGAGTTGTGTTTACTTTCAGGAAATAGTAAGGCACAGTCCAATAAACAGTCCAGGTCATACACATATAAAGCAGGAGATAGCAAAACGACAGTCCAGGGATAATCCAATAACAAAATCTTCTTACCAGTTGTCGTAGTCATTCACAATAAACAGTTCTTCTGGATTTGCAAACAGTAGCATACAGGGATACAGAATAGGCTCCCTCTTAAGGAGATTGGCCACAGAGCTAACCAATCAGGAGACAGTATGATGCGATACAGCAGTCTTAAAGCTGTATTGATGGTTTATATATTGCCAACCCAACAATGTAGGTAATACTCATTTTCTAACAGGGTCCTTGGTGGTCTTTGAGCTTGGTGGTTTTCTTGCAGACATTTCATGACCCAAGTAGGTAACGCATGGATGACGTTACCTAGTTTGGTAATAAAACGTCTGCAAGAAAACGACCAAGCGCAGACGACACCAAGGTAGTCCCTGGATACAGGTAGTCCTCGACTTACGGCAGTTCATTTCATGACCATTCAAAGTTACAACATCACTGAACAAAACTCTGTGACTTCGGATCGTTTTTCACACTTAAGACCATTCTGCGTCCCCGTGCCCGTGCAATCAAAATTCAGATACCTGGCAACTGGTTCCTATTTATGACAATCGCAGTGTCTCCGGGGTCACGCGATCCCCTTTTTGGGACCTTCCGACGAGTAAAGTCCATGGGGAAAGCCAGACTCACTTAACAACCGTGTTCCTAATTTAACAACTGCAGTGATTCATTTAACAACTGCGGCAAAGAAAGTCGCAAGGTGGAGCCAAACTCACGATAACAGACATTTGCTCGGATTAGCCTCGGGGCTGCGACGGTGGTGCCCGTGTTGATATAATGCGCCCGTGGGCTGTTTCGCAATTTAGCCTCCCCTGTTTTCTGAGATTTTTGTTCTGGCAGGTGTTGGTGACGCACTTAAAAGCTTATCTCTGCAGCCTTGAGGGCTGACAACTTTTGCAAATCAAAGTCATGACTTCTGAGAAGAAAGGAACGTTTCTTTCTCTCTCTCTCTCTCTCCCTCTCTGTGTCTCTGTCTCTGTCTGCCCCTCTCTCCTGTCTCTCTCTCTCCCTCCCTCTCTCTCTCTGTGTCTCTGTCTCTGTCTCTCTCTGCCCCTCCCTCCTCCTGTCTCTCTCTCTGTCTCTCTCTTTCTGTCTGTCTCTGTCTCTCTGTCTCGCTCTCTCTCTCCCCCCCTCTCTCTGTCTCTGTGTGTTTGTCTCCCTCTCTTCCTCCCTTTCTCCCTCCCTCCCTGTCTCTCTGTCTGTCTCTCTCTGTTTCTGTGTCTCTCTCTTTCTCTCTCTCCCCCTCTCTCTGTCTTCCCCTCTCTCTGTCTCACTGTCTCGGTCTCTCTCTCTGCCCCTCTCTCTCCTTCTGTCTCTCCCTCTCTCTCCCTCAGTAAATCAAAACCCCCAAAATCATCCCCTCACTCCTCAGTTGATCACCTACTCCAATCAACCGCCATCCGATCTTGAGACCTTACTCCGACCACTCCTTCTCCAGATGCAGGATCGCCCTGACCTTGACCGACAGGAAGAATGCTATTATGTCTACAGACAACCCCTCTACTAAATCCCCCCTCCTACCTCTCTCTCTCTCTCTCTGTGTCTCTGTCTCTCTCTCTCTGCCCCTCTCTCCTTCTGTCTGTCTGTCTCTCTCCCCCTCTCTCTGTCTCTCTTTCTGTCTGTCTGTCTCTGTCTGCCCCTCTCTCTTTGTCTCTCTCTCTCCCTCCCTCTCTCTCACTGTGTCTGTCTCTCTCTCTCTGCCCCTCTCTCCTTCTGTCTGTCTGTCTCTCTCCACCTCTCTCTGTCTCTCTTTCTGTCTGTCTGTTTCTGTCTGCCCCTCTCTCTTGTCTCTCTCTCGCCCTTCCTCTCTCTCTCTGTGTCTCTGTCTCTCTCTGCCCCTCCCTCCTTCTGTCTGTCTCTGTCTCTCTGTCTCTCTTTCTCTCTCCCCTTTCTCTCTGTCTCTCTCTTTCTGTCTCTCTCTGTCTCTCTGTCTCTCTGTCTCTCTCCCCCTCTCTGTCTCTGTGTGTTTGTCTCCCTCTCTCCCTCCCTCTCTGTCTCTCTCTGTTTCTGTGTCTCTCTCTTTCTCTCTCCCCCCCCCTCTCTGTCTGTCTGTCTGTGGTGGGAAGAAGGCAAAGTGCCTTCTTCCCACCACATGCTCTGAACCCTCTCAAGCTAGTCAAGCTATTCTCCAAAGCCCCTGAAGGCAGGAGAAGAAGCAATGGGTGGAAACTAACCAAGGAGAGAAGCAACCTGGAATTAAGGAGAAATTTCCTGGCAGTGAGAACAATTAATCAGTGGAACAGCCTGCCACCAGAAGTTGTAGATGCTCCAACACTGGAAGTTTTGAAGAAGAGACTGGACAACCATTTGTCTGAAGTGGCGTAGGGTTTCCTGCCTGGGCAGGGGGTTGGACTAGAAGACCTCCAAGGTCCCTTCCAACTCTGTTTATTCTAATATTCTTTTTTTAAAAAAAATTTTTTTTGATTTATATGCCGCCCTTCTCCGGAGACTCAGGGCGGCTTACAATGCGTTAAGCAATAGCCTTCATACTTTTGTATATTTTATACAAAGTCAGTTTATTGCCCCCACAAACCGGGTCCTCAATTTACCTACCTTAGAAAGGATGGAAGGCTGAGTCAACCTTGAGCCTTGGCGAGATTCGAACCTGCAGAAATTGCAGGCAGCTGGTCTTAATAACAGGGTGCTTTAGACCACTGTACTACCAAGGCTTCTAATATCTCGGTTGCCTTTTCTCATTCAGATCTGGGTTGCTAAACATGCCCATCCCGCGTTTTCCTGCATTTCTGCTTAAGAGGAGGAACACCTTGTCTTTTCTACAGGTAGTCCTCGACTTGCAACGGTTCCTGTAGTGACCGTTCAAAGTTACAACGGCACTGAAAAAAGGGACTTGCGACTTTTTCATCTTTACGACCGTTGCGTTGTCCCTGTGGTCACGTGATCAAAATTTAGACCCTTGGCACGTCTGAACGCTGACCCACGTTTATGACTGTCACAGTGTCCCAGGGAATCACGCGATCCCCTTTTGGGACCTCCTGACAAGCAAAGTCAACGGGGAAGCCAGATCCCCCTTAACAACCGTGGTGCTCCGCTTAACAACTGCGGCAGGAAAAGGTCGCAAAACGGGGCGGAACTCACTTAGCTACCGTCTGGCTTAGCGACAAAAATGTCGGGGCTCAATTGTGGTCGTAAGTCGAGGACTCTCCTCCGCATTGCCGGAGGAAAATCCGGAAAAGCTCTCCGCCTGCCTGATTTTGCGTGAAACTTAACTGACTCCTCCTTTACGAAAAAAAATTTGCATTGATTTTTGTCGGAAATGCCTTTTTCTCTTCCAGCCTGCAAGTGCAACGGCCACGCTTCCATCTGCAACACCAACACCGGGAAATGTTTCTGCACAACCAAAGGGATCAAAGGAGAAGAATGCCAACTGTGAGTGGCATCCTTGGAAAACACTTGGGTAGCCCCTACTCTTCTGCCCTTCTGCCCTTGGTGATCTAAAGGCCAATAAAGGGGAATATTTGTAGCTGTGGGTTGAAATCAGGGTCTCCTTGGTGCTTCTCCGAGCTTGGTTGGCTTTTTTTTTTTTTTTTGCAAGACGTTTCATGACCCAGCTAGGTTACATCATCAGTTCTAGAAGGGAGTAGGGCAGTGATGGCTAACCTTTTCCCCCGTCGTGTGCCAAAAGTGAGGGTAGCACGGGAGGGTTGCGCGCGAGCGTGCCCACATCCATAATTCAATGCCCCCGCGCATGTGCGCACGACCCCTCCACACTCCCATTTTTGTCACGCGACAACGAAAAGGTCACCGGTGGGCCCAGTATGCCTGTTTTTCGCCCTCCCCAGGCTCCAGAGGCTTTCTTGGAGCCTGGGCAGGGCAAAAACGGCCTTCCCCACCTCCCCAGAGGCCCTCCGGAGGCCGGAAACAGCTCGTTTCCCAGCTTCCAGTGGGCCTGAAAGGCCCGAAAATCAGCTGGCTGGCGCTCATGTGCACGCTGGAGCTCAGTTAGGGCAACGCTTACGTGCCCACAGATATGGCTCCGTGTGCCACCTGTGCATGTGTGGCCATAGGTTTGCCATCATGGGAATAGGGTGTGGGAGGAGGAGGAGGAGGACTGTAGGGTCCTTGGTGCTCTCTGAGCTTGGTTGTTTTTTTTTACAGACATTTCATGACCCAACTAGGTTATATCATCAGTGCTACAGTAACAGTACAGTAATCAATAACACCGATAGCACTGATGGCGATACCTAGGTGCGTCATGAAATGCCTGCAAGAAAACAGCCAAGCTCAGATAGCATCACAGTCCTCCTCCTCCTCCTCCTTTAACCTCCCCACTTCTCCTTTTTTTTCCATTCTGCCCCCACTCCCTTCTAGCACTGATGTTGTTACCTACTTTGGCTAACGAAACGTCTGCGAGAAAATAGCCAAGCTGAGAGATCTCAAGATTCCAAAACGCCACCTGGATAAATGTATGGCCAACTTATCACCCCCAACTTTTCAAACAAGAAAGCAGACCAGGCATTGGGTATGCCTACCAAAGTTTAATAATAATAATAATAAAAAAGGACCAGCAGTGATATGATAGCAGCCTTCCAATATTTGAAGGGCTGTCACAGAGGGTTATTTAATCCACTTTATAGCTTCCTCTGCACTTAGAAGAAATTGTGTATTTTTTCATATCCACAGGACACCTCCTGAAATGCAAGGGAACAGGGGGGATGTGCTGTGACTGTCAAGATAGGGCAGTCGTTGTGTGCACCATAAGCTGCTACTAAGGGAACTAGCCACGTTTAGCCTAATGAAGAGAAGGACATGGTAGCAGTCTTCCAATATTTGAGGGGCTATAGCAGAGAGGAAGGGGGTCAACCTATTCTCCAAAGCACCAGAAGGCAGGAGGAGAAGCAACAGACGGACACTAATCAAGCAACCTAGAACTAAGGAGAAATTTCCTGACAGTTAGAACAATTAACCAGTGGAACAGCTTGCCACCAGAAGTTGTGGGTGCTCCAACACTGGAAGTTTTTAAGAAGAGACTGGACAACCATTTGTTTGATATAGTTATAGTTTTAGCCACTTGTCTAACATTCTACAGGGTCTCCTGCTTGAGCAGGGGGGTTGGACTAGAAGACCTCCAAGGTCCCTTCCAACTTTGTTATTCTGCACCAGGACAGACCCCCAGTGGTTACAGAGGCCCTGTTTTTTTTAAAAAAGTTGATTGCGCAATCTCCGTATCGCCTGCCAAGTTAACACAGGTAGCCTCCGAAGTTATTTGCGCGTTGTATGACTTTCATGGCGAAATTCTGCATCTTCCTTCACCCTAAAGTAAATTGACGGGAAATCCCAGAAGGATCGGATCAGCCTAGCTGTGCCGTGCGAATGATTTTGCTGCAGCTGTAAGATCAGTCCATTCCCTGCTCATACAACACAGAATCATTAGGACTGGAAGGCACCTCAGAGGTCATCTAGTCCAACCCCTCTTGTTCAAGGCAGGAGACCTTATACCGTCCTGGTTAAATGGTTGTTCAGGCTATTTTTTGAAAACCTCCTAAGCACCCATCGCTGTTCCCTTTCCTAAGTTCCGTTTTGTCGTGGGCTGTCGGCCGCCAACACCTCCAGCAGCCGAATCAGATGAGGAGGCAGGGTGGGAGTCAGGGTTAGCATCAGGGTCACCGAGGGGGAAGAGGGAATGGAGCTGACAGAGAGAGAGAGACCGAGGAGGAGCCGTCAGCCGTCAGATGGAGAGTCAAGAGCCCCCAGGTCTGGAGGCGGCTGATGAGGAAGAGGAGGCACAGCTGGGTCCAGTGCCTGATGCACAGAAGGCAGAGGAGAGGAGAACAGTGGAAATCTATGGGCCGGTCCTTGGGACGGAAGAGCCACTGCTGCTAGAGAAGCCCCACCTTAGCTCTGGGGATAAAAGGCAGGGGGCGGAGATGAATCGATGTGGCAGACAACTATTCATCTCCCTGCCGGACAGACTTGTTAGCCTGCGATGAGAGAGCAACTTTTTGCCGGGGCTGCCGGCATTCCTAATAAAGGAATAATTGAGTTAGCTTCAGAGAGTTGGTCGTGTTTGGGGAGCTGGGTGAGAAGGCCTTTCGTAATTCAAGAGTTTTTCGGGACAGGCGTGGAAAGCGTTCTTCCTTTTCGCCCAACCTCGCTTCCTACCCGGCCTTCGTCGTTCTCCCGTTTGGTGAGGGATCGAAATATAGCCAGCGCAGGATTCATTGCACTTTTGCAGCTAAATTTCATGAGATAATATTGTATTATGTCAGCTTCCCTAACGGTAACCAAGAAAACGGGGTTCTCCCGAAGGCTTTGTTGCAAGAAAACAACAGGTAGCAGAATGAGAACTGGATACGCTTGTGCAGAAGTCTTCAAACTTGGCCGCTTTAAGACTGGTGGACTTCGACTCCCAGAATTCTCCAGCCAGCATAGCTATGCTGGCTGGAGAATTCTGGGAGTCGAAGTCCACCAGTCTTAAAGCGGCCAACTTTGAAGACCTCTGTGCTTGTGTGTTTGTGTGTTTAGACAGCTCCTGTGCAATCAAGGCAGTCCTCGCCTTACAACTATTTGTTTAGTGATCGTTCGAAGTTACGACAGCACAGAAAAAAAGCGACTTACAACTGTTTTTCCCAGTTTGGACGGTTGCTGCATCCCGATGGTCATGTAGTCGAAATTCAGACGCTTGGCAACTGACTCGTATTTATGACGGATTGCATGTGACCGGAGTCATGTGAACACTTTTGGCAACTTCTGACAAGCAAAAGTCAATGGGGGGGGGGAGGCCAGATTTGCTTAACGACCACATGATTCACTGAACAACTGCAGTGATTCGCTTACCGTGTTTCCGCGAAAATAAGACCCTGTCTTATATTTTTTTGAACCCTGAAATAAGCGCTTGGCCTTATTGCCATGCGCTCAAAAGTCTGACTGGGCTTATTATCAGGGGATGTCTTATTTGGGGAGGAAACAGGGTAACAACTGTGGCAAGAAAGTGGGACAAAACTCACTTAACGACTGCCTTGCTTAGCAATGGAAATGTTGGGGGGGGGTAAGTCAGGGACTTCCTGTATCAGGAAGTCCTTGGCTTTTATCTACTTTTATCTACTTGGCTTTTATCTACTTCCAAAAAAACTCTGCTGCTATTCCAGATTGTTCCTGGGACGTACAAATCAAGTAGAGAAATAAAAGTTTCGTGTAGAGGAAAGAATTACGACCAGAGGCCAATTCTTTTAATGCTTTTTTCCTCCAGGTGTGAAGTCGAGAATCGATACCAGGGTAACCCTCTCAAAGGAACCTGCTACTGTGAGTGGAAATTACATTTCTTTGGCCTGTTTGGGATTTATAGATCAAGTGATCTAGCAGCAGACCAGGGAAGAGGCAGGAAGAGACGTTTTGAATTTTCTCTCTCTGGAGCTTTTTGTCAAGGTCACCGAGCGAAGGTCTCTGCTAGTTCCTTTTATCTGTCTTCCTTCCTTCCTCCCTTCATCTGCTTTCAAGTAAAAGGAAGGGGATGATTGTTTTTATTCTGGGTATGTTGGGTTTTTTATTTTTTATTTTTGTAAAATAACACTCAGACACTGAGAGGGAGTGGGCGGCCATATAAATTTTTATAGATATTGGAGAGAGAGAGAGCGAGAGAGAGAGAGATTTAGATACATAGATATAGGTAGACAGACAGACAGACAGATTAGATAGACAGACAGACAGATAGACAGATATTTAGATGATGGGTAGATGGAGGGAGGGAGGGAAATTTGGATATTTAGATAGATAAACAGATATTTGGATGGATGGATGGATATTTAGATAGATATTTAGATGGATGGATGGAAACGGATGGATGGATGGATGGATATTTGGATATTTAGATAGATATTTGGATGGATGGATGGATAGATATTTATATATTTAGATAGATATTTAGATAGATGGATATTTAGATAGATTGATGGATGGATGGATGGATGGATGGATGGATGGATGGATAGATAGATAGATATTTGGATGGATGGATGGAAAGGGATGGATGGATATTTGGATATTTAGATAGATATTGGATGGATGGATGGATGGATGGATGGAAAGATATTTATATATTTAGATAGATAGATATTTAGATAGATGGATATTTAGATAGATTGATGGATGGATGGATGGATGGATAGATAGATAGATAGATAGATAGATAGATAGATAGATAGATGGATTTAGATAGATGGATGGATGGATGGATGGATAGATAGATGGATATTTAGATAGATGGATAGATGGATGGATGGATGGGTAGATGGATGGATGGATGGAAAGATGGATGGATATTTGGATATTTAGATAGATGATGGATGGATGGATGGATGGATGGATGGATGGATGGATATTTATATATTTAGATAGATGGATATATAGATCAATGGATAGATCAATGGATGGATGGATGGATGGATAGATAGATATTTAGATAGATGGATGGATAGATGGATATTTGGATATTTAGATAGATATTTGGATGGATGGATGGATAGATAGATATTTAGATAGATGGATAGATGGTTGGATAGATGGGTAGATGGATGGATGGATGGAAAAGATGGATGGATGGATATTTGGATATTTAGATATTTAGATAGAAAGACATATTTGGGATGGATGGATGAATAGACATTTAGATAGATAGATAGATAGATAGATAGATAGATAGATAGATAGATAGATAATGATAGAAATGACAGACAGATAGGTTATGTTCACTGTAATCCTTGAAGTGCGGATGGAGCTCCAATAGATTAATATCTTCTCCCCAATACAAAGATATTTATTAAGAGATGGTAAAATTGTTGGGGGGGGGGGGATTTTTGTGTGCAATTTTTGTCCCGGCAAGGCCCAGGCAAAGATGTAAGTTGTCATCAGGCACATTCTAGATTGGTGTTTCTTCAACTGTGGCAACTTGAAGATAGAATAGAATAGAATTCTTTATTGGCCAAGTGTGATTGGACACGCAAGGAATTTGTCTTGGTGCATACGCTCTCGGAGTACATAAAAAGAAAAGATACGTTCATCAAGAATCATAAGGTACAACACTTGAGTTGAAGTTGAAGTCCGCACATCTTCAAGTTGCCATGGTAGAAGAAACATCAGTCTAGACCTAAACCTTTCACTGTGGAAAATGTCTTCCTCATGCAAAGCTCTTCAGCTGCTTTCAATCTTAAGTGACAGGATCTCCTCTGATGATCTTGGTGATCAACTACAACTCCTTGACTTAACAACGGTTTGTTTAGTGACTGGTTAGAACAGCACTTAGAAAAGCGATGTACGACCATTTTTCACATTGCAGCATCCCCTTTGGTCACTTGATTGAAATTCAGGTGCTTGGCAACTGATTCATATTTATGACGGTCATGTGATCCCCTTTTGCGACCTTCTGACAACCAAAGTCAACGGGGAAAGACAGATTCACTTAACAACCATAAGTTTCTCACTTATGAACTGCAGCGGTTCGCTTAAAGAAAGGTTGTAAAATCGGACGAAATTCGCTGAACAACTGTCTCGCTTAACAATGGAAATTTTGGGCTCAGTTGTGGTCGTAAGTCGAGGACTACATGTAGCTCTAAAAACTGGAGGCAAATTTGGCAGGATTCCTTCTCCCAAGGAGGTTTAGGCCTCGGTCAACACCGTACAACGCCTGCAAACCCAGTTTAAGAGTTTCCAAACTGTAGGCAAATTGAACACAGATTGAACATTTTTTAAATCAGAAGGCTCTTAAAAGTAAAACAGACCAAGCCATTTCCCCCTTAACAGCGATATCTAGTGTTTTGTTTGCTCGGCCATCCTTTCGTTCCCCCTTTTTAATCTCATCCGTGCGCGCCAAACCCAATTTCCCGCGATCAAACGACACATTAAAAACCAATTAGAGGCTCAAATGGAAAGAGAACGCCAGATATAAACGGAATTTAAAAAAAAAAAAAAAAGCACTCGCCGGAGAAATTAAATGCCTGCAAAAACAAACTGGCCTTAAGGAGACGGTGGCAATCCCAGAAATCCAGAGGATGTCCGGTCCTGATGGGGCCGAGTTCCCCCCCTCCCCCCCAAAGTCGGGCTCCATCCTTAATCGGCATTCTGTCCGTGTCTCGGATAGCATCAGCCCATGAAAAGAGATTAAACACGGTGCTCGCCGTTGCTAGATTATTGAAAGCTCTTTCAGTGGCTTTCTTCTACTAAACAGAATACAGGGGGAATCCTCAACTTACGACTGCAATCGAGCCCAACGTTTAGGTTGCTAAGTGGAACATTGGTTAAGTGAGTTTTGCCCCATATTACGACCTTTCTTGCCACAGTCATTAAGTGAATCGTTGTCTTTGTTAAATTAGTAACATGGTTGTCAAGTGCCTTCCCCCTTGACTTTGCTTGTAAGATGGCCGCAAAAGGAGATCACGTGACCCCGGGGACACTGCGACCGTCATAAATATGAGTCAGTTGCCAAGCCTCTGGATTTTGATCACGTGACACCATGGGGATGCTGCGACGGTCGTAAGTGTGAAAAACAGTCCTAAGTTGCTTTTTTCAGTGCCATTATAACTTCAAACGGTCACTAAATGAACTGTAAGTCCAGGACTACCTGTACCACCCGTTAGTGCTTTCCAGCCCTCTCTCAGGGGTTTAAAGACTCGGCCTCTTGCCCCCCAACAATCTGGCTCCTCATTTTACCGACCTCAGAAGGCCAGAAGGCTGAGTCAACCTTGAGCCGGTCAGGATCGAATTCCTGGCAGTTGGCAGAATTAGCCTGCAATGCTGCACTCTAACCACTGCGCCACCAGGCCTCCTCAGCAAGTTGATTTAATCTTTGTTTTATTTATTTACTGATTAAATGTTAATGCCACCGCCTATCTCTCCTACACCATGACTCTGGGCGGCTTATGGGTTATAAAACCATTAAAAAGAGTTATTAAAAGATTAAAACAACACACAATTAGAATGTCTTAGCGCAGCCTTTAATAAGATTTTAATGTTGGTTCGTTTTAATCTTTTAATCTTTATTATTGTTGACCTGTTTCTATCGTTTGTAAGCTGCCCAGAGTGACCTTGTAGGCGAGATGGGCGGCGTGGAAATTTAATTAATTAATTAATAATTAATTAATCAATCCATCCATCCATCCGGCACTGGAAAAAAAAGTGACTTAACACCCATTTTTCACACGACGGTTGCAGCACCCTCGTGGCCACATGATAATAATTCAGGCACTTGGAAACGGACTCGTATTTACGACGATAGCAGTGTTCCCGGGCTGACGTGATTTCCCTTTTTGTGACCTTCTGCTGAGCAGAATCAACGGGGAAACCAGATTCCCTTTAACGACCTTGTTCCTCACTTAACAACTGCAGTGGTTCCCTTAACAAGCGGGGCAAGAAAGATCGTCCGATGGGGAGCAACTCTCCCTTAACCACAGAAATTTGGGGCTCAGTTTGCGGTCGTAAGTCGGGGACTCCTGTTCCAAGGTATCTGCTAACTCTCTCTTGTTACGCTTCCTTGTAGATACCCTTCTCATCGACTATCAGTTCACTTTCAGTCTCTCCCAAGAAGACGACCGCTATTACACCGCAATCAATTTCGTGGCGACACCCGAAGAGGTTGGTAAGATCTGTCAACTGGGCATCGGGGTTGTTTCTTCAAAGGTCTCGGCTGCCCCAGGCCAGCAAGTCCGTCTATTGTGTAGAAATATTAGACAACAGAATTGTGAAAGGCGGTTGGGTTTCTGATGCTATGTATTCATCTAGGTCAGTGTTTCTCAACCTTGGAAGCTTGAAGATGGGTGGACTTCAACTCCCAGAATCCCCCAGCCAGCAGCGCTGGCTGGGGGATTCTGGAGTTGAAGTCCACCCATCTTCAAGCTACCAAGGTTGAGAAACACTGATCTAGGTAGAGTTCTGCAGAGTGATGTAAGTTTATTCCTATGGATTATAAATCACAATTTCAGAAGCGAAAGGTATGTTTTTAAATCAGAGAAGATTACAGATTAACAGAGTTGGAAGGGACCTTGTTGGTCATCTAGTCCAACCCCCCACCCAAGCAGGAGAGACTACACCATTTCTGACAAATGGCAGTCCAGTCTCTCTTGAAAGCCTCCAGGGATGAAGCTCCCACAACTTCCGAAGGCAACTTCTGTTCCATGGGTGGATTGCTCTCACTGTCAGAAAATTCCTCCTTATTTCCAGGTTGAATCTCTCCTTGTTCAGTTTCCATCCATTATTCCTTGTCTGGCCTTCGGGTGCTTTGGAAAACAGCTTGACCTCTTCCTCCTCTCTGTGGCAGCCCCTCAAATATTGGAAGATGCTCTCCTGTCTCCCTGGTCCTTCTCTTCACTAGACTACCAGGCCCAGTTCCTGCAACCGTTCTTCATATATTTTAGCCTCCAGTCCCCTAATCTTTCTGGTTGCTCTTCTCTGCACTCTTTCTAGAGTCTCCACATCTTTTTTATAGTGTGGGGACCAAAACTGGATGCAGGATTCCAAGTGTGGCCTTGCAAAGGCTTTATAGAGTGGTAGTAGTACCTCACCTGATCTTGATTGTATCCCCTCTGTGAATGCAACTTCGGATTGCAGGCTCTTTTGGCTGCCAAAGACTGAAAGGGAATAGCCAACTGTTTTGTATAGAATAGGGGTAGGGAACTATGGCCCTTTTATGACTTGTGGACTTCAATTCCCAGAATTCCTGAGCTAACATGGCTGGCTCAGGAATTCTGGGAGTTGAAGTCCACAAGTCATAAAAGGGCCATAGTTGCCCACCCTGGTATAGAAGTTGCCTGATGCTTAAGCCGTTAACTCCTCTTTCTCCCTTTATTTTCTCATAACCAGCAAAACAGGGACCTGGACATGTTTATCAACGCTTCGAAAAACTTCAACCTTAACATCACTTGGTCGACAAGCTTTGCAGGTGAGGAATGTTCCCCAAGGCAGGTAGGCCTCGACTTAACAACCGTTCGTTTAGTGACGGTTCAAAGTTACAAGGGCACTCCGAAAAGGGACTTACCGGTATGTCCGTTTTTCACACTTGCGACCATTTGCAGCATCTCCATGGCCAGGCGCTCAAAATTCAGATTCTTGGCAACTGACTCCTCTATTTATGACGGGTTGCAATATCCCGGGATTGTGCGATCCCCTTTCGCCATTTTCTGACGAGCAAAGTCATTGGGGAAGCCAGATTCGCTTAACAACCGTGTGACTAATTTAACGACTGCAGGGATTCACTTAACAGCTGTGGCAAGAAAAGTCGTAAAATGGGGCAAAATTGACTTAACAGATGTCTCACTTAGGCTGAATTGTGGTCGTAAGTCGAGGACAGCCTGTAGAACATGCAGCTTCTTTATGTGCAAACAAAACTCTTGATCTCTCGTTGACTTGTGGATTTAATAGGATTCTATGCTGAAAAATTACATACAGCTGGTTCTCAACTTACGACTACAACTGAGCCCAAAATTTCTGTTGGTAACAAGGCTCTCTGTGAAGGAGATAGGTGGTTAAGAAATAGGAATGAATGAATGAATGAATGAATGAATGAATGAATGAATGAGGAGGGAGGAGGGAGGGGAGGGAGGAGAGGGAAGGAAGGAAGGAAGGGAGGGAGAAGAAAGAGAGAAAGAAAGAAGGAAGAGGAGGAGAGAGAGAGAGAGAAAGAAGGAAGAAAGAAGAGGAAAGGAGAGACAAGAAAGACAGAAAGAAAGAAGGAAGAGGAAGGGAGAGAGAGAAAGAAAGGAAGAGGAAGGGAGAGACAAGAAAGAGAGAAAGAAAGAAGGAAGAGGAAGGGAGAGAGAGAAAGAAAGGAAGAGGAAGGGAGAGAGAGAGAAAGAAGGAAGGAAGAAAGAAAGAGAAGAAAGAAGAAAGAAAGAAAAGAAAGAAAGAAAGAAAGAAGAAAGAAAGAAAGAAAAAAGAAAGAAAGAAAGAAAATAAAGGCATTTGTTAAGCAAATCACTGCGGTCATATGGTCATTAAGCGAATCTGACTTCCCCCATTGACTTGTCAGAAGCTGGCTGGTAAGGTCGCAAATGGTGACCGCATGACCCCGGGAGACCCCACAACTGTCATAAAGACATGCCAGTTGCTAAGCATCCAAAATTTGATCACTTGACCATGGAGAATGTTGCAGCAGTCGTAAGTATGAGGATTGGTCAAACGTCCATTT
Source organism: Pantherophis guttatus (assembly GCF_029531705.1). The sequence goes on from NW_026844020.1 coordinate 3,474,560, forward strand.
TTTTTTCCAGTGCCTTTATAGTCACCGAGAGAAACGTCGTAAGTTGAGGACTACCCGTACATTGATTGAGATACGTGGTTTCACTGTTTATACATCAAGGTGGCCTGAGAAATAAATAAGAATATTCATTTTATCTGATTTCCCTTAGGCTCGGTGGACATACATAACGTTAATATTTTCCACCAGTAGCGTTTCTGTAGCAGTTTACTGGTGGCAGCAAGGAAAGTGGAGTCAGTTTTTCTTGCCGGGTTGATGATCTGTATTAAGCACCGCAAAACAAAAAGAAGATCAGAACCTTTTAAAGCAAGAATGGGCGACTTAAGACCTCTTTATGACCTGTGGACTTCAACTCCCAGAATTCCTGAGCCAGCATGGCTCAGGAATTCTGGGAGTTGAAGTCCACAGGTTGTAATAATAATAATAATAATAATTTTATTTCTATACCGCCCTTCTCCCGAAGGACTCAGGGCGGTGTACAGCCTATTTAAAAACACAGACAAAACAGCAATTTAAAATTTAAAATAATTAAATAAATTGGCTCAGATTTAAAACCCCAAAAAATTTAAATACCCCAATTTAAAACTATTATGTTGATAGTCTGGCCTGGCAGAACAACAGGGTCTTCAGTGCGCAGCGAAACACCCGGAGGTCGGAGATCTTACATATTTCCGGGGGCAAATCGTTCCACAGGGCTGGGGCTCCCACAGAGAAGGCCCTCCCCCTGGGTGTCGCCAGCCGACATAACTTGGCCGATGGCACCCGGAGGAAACCCTCTCTGTGGGAGCGGACTGGTCGGTGGGAGGCTACTGGTGGCAGAAGTCGGTCTCGGAGGTACCCGGGGTCCTATGCCATGGAGCGCTTTAAAGGTGGTAACCAACACCTTGAATCGCACCCGGAAGACCACTGGGAGCCAGTGCAGCTCGCGCAGGAGGGGTGTCACATGGGCACAACGAGTGTGCCCATAACCACCCGCGGCGGCCGCATTCTGGACCAGTTGGAGCCTCCGAGTGCTCTTCAAGGGGAGCCCCATGTAGAGGGGCCTGGTTGCTTAACCTACTTTGAAATGGGCATTTTTCGCACTTAAGCATGTTCAGTTTGCTCTAACACCGAACCCTTGGCCACCTGTTCACTTTCTTAGTGGAACAGAGAAGGTTTCCTTGGGGGGGTTTTCTAATCGTGTCCAGAAATGTTCCTGCTAAAATTTAAACTGTCAGCTTTCTCTTAAGACCTAAAATCAAACAAACACCGACTACCAACTGAGCAATTGAGAACATGTTTAAAATGTCAAGATTTTTTACCGTTCCTGGCTGGGATATTGCTGGAGATCGGCACACAAGGATCGGCTGTTTAGTCTACAGGTAGTCCTTGGTTTAACAACCGTTCGTTTAGTGGCCGTTCGAAGTTACAAGGCACACTGAAAAAAAAATGACTTAACGACCGTTTTCATACTTATGACTGTTGCAGCATCCCTGTAGTCACGTGATCAAACTTCAGGCGCTAGGCAGCTGACTCATATTTATGACAGTTGGAATGTCACGTGATCCTTTTTTGCGACCTTCTGACAAGCAAAGTCAATGGGAAAACCAGGTTCACTTAACAACCAGGTTACTCACTTAACAAACGCAATGATTCACTTAACACCTGTGGCAAGAAAAGTCGTAAAATGGGGCAAAACTCATTTAGCAAATGTCTCACTTAGCAACATAGGTTTTGGCCTCAGTTGTGGTCATAAATCGAGGACTACCTGTAGATAATTTGGCTTTTCTCCAGATACTGGTTATGATTGCTCACTTAGCAGTCCTCCCAGCAACCTTCAATGGTTGATGAAGTTTAACAGATGTGACCGGGTCACCAGCTGTCAGTGGGGTCACTGTGATTGAGTGACAGTTTCAATCTATATCTCCAAAGGTCCTGACATTAGTGCCCTTTCTAATCCCCCCCCCCTTTTTTAAATTTAAATTTCTCAAAAGCTGGTACACAGGCCGGAGAGGAGATTCCAGTGGTTTCAAAGAATCAAGTCAAGGAATACAAGGACAGCTTCTCCAACGAGAAATTTGATTTCCGCAACAATCCCAACATCACTTTCTTTGTCTACGTCAGCAACTTCACCTGGCCTATAAAAATTCAGGTGAGAAACTCCTGTGTTTTATTTCATTACGTGTTGGTCACTAGATGTTTGAGACTGGATTTGGTGTTTTTGATTCACCTCTCGAGTCCTTCCCAAGGACCTGGGATAGGAAAACGTCGTTGTTCTGTGTGATGTTGTTAAAAATGGATGGTGTTGAAGGCTGGATGGAAGCTGTTCCGAGTAGAGCTGCCTTTTGCAATTGACCGATAGGGATTTTTGTCAATGCCGATGGTGTTCATTTTACGAAAAGTAACTCTGGGTGGTGTAAATCTGTAGAGATCCTCAGTCATCCAGGTCATGGTTGTCCCAAAGATGCTTTTTCAGGAGGCAACTGGACTTTCTGGTTATTTTCTTTGAAGATGTTTCGCTTCTCATCCAAGAAGCTTCTTCAGCTCTGACAAGACAGGGGGGAATGGAAGGTTTTATATTCCTTGCAGACAGCTGGTCATTTGCATCCTTTTAGTTAGTCATTGAAGCACTTGGAGGTTTATCTGTGTCCTCAGCATCACCTGAAGTGGTGCTAATGGTTCCTGTAGTCTCTGTTGTGACCTCGGCTTCCTGAGTCATTGAAACACATGAGTAGTCCCAAAACCCTCTTTTATTGCAACAGCTGTGAATTACGTTCACAGTGATTCACTGTGAACGTAATTCACAGCTGAGTCCCAATTAGTTGCAAAAAGTCCTTCGGGATAATCACCAAACTTTATCTCTGCCAAAAGACCTACTTGGCAAAGCCCCACGGAGTCCAGAATCAAACAGAGATGCCGACTGGGAACAGAATTAACAACGTTGCTTTCCTGCAGAGTGCCCACGTGCCTTTGCTCCTCTTTTAACCCTTATGGGAGGGGCCAATCACCTCCAGGCCTTACTCCCGAGTCGTCCCTTTTGTTTTAACTGTTTGTGCCTTCTGGCAGCTCTGCGCATGCACGCACTAGGAACAGGCTCTCTGATGTCCGACTCTAGAGGCTCCGGAGTCTGCGCATCACTGCCAGATGGCCCTGGCCCCATCTCTGCCTCCGATGCAGAGCCCTCGTCCGGGCCTTCACCAGACTTCAGGATTGGCCCATGTTCCTCCCCAGCCTCCTTAGTGTCCGACTCAGCTGCCAGCTCCGCAGCCTGCTTGCAGACCACAAGAGTCTGCAATTTTTTCTCTGGAAATCCATTCCTACTCCCACACCATCCAAAATTGTATAGCTAAAAGCCTAGGTGGTGTACATCAGTTAAACAGACATATAAAAAAACAATCCTTGAGCCTTGGTAGTACAGGGGTTTAAGGCACCCTGTTATTAAGCTGGTTATTAAGACCAGCTGCCTGCAATTACTGCAGGGTTCGAATCTCGCCAAGGCTCAAGGTTGACTCAGCCTTCCATCCTTTCTAAGGTAGGTTAAATGAGGACCCAGTTTGTGGGGGCAATAAGCTGACTTTGTATAAATATACAAAAGGATGAAGGCTATTGCTGAGCACATTGTAAGCCGCCCTGAGTCTTCGGAGAAGGGCGGCATATAAATCAAATTAAAAAAAAAAATCATTATTAAATATATTTTTAAAAAATCACAAGGCTGAGCGAAAACGAGAGACGATAGCAAAAAAACAATGGAGCCCTCTCAAGATCTCAGCAGACTCCCAGGCCTGATGATGGAGCCACATTTTGAGGGACTTCCAGAAAATCAATAGTGATGCAGCTAACGTCACTTGTCCACACATCGTCCAGCGGCCAAGGTTGAGAAACACTGGGCCACACAAAGGAAAAAACGAAATGTTGATTCCAGGGCTGCGTTAAAACCATGTTTGTCTGCACCCAACAAACTGCTCTACACAACATGGAACATTTTCCATCTGCACCAAAGAGAAAAAAAACCCAAAACTTGTGACACTCAGATCCACTAGGTTTACTTGCTCCGGGAACTTCCTTAGGCAACCACATTTTTTTCCAGGAGTTTCCAAACTTGGCAGCTTTTAAGATTTGGGGACTTCAACTCTCAGAATTCCTCAGCCAGCCATGCTGGTGTTATGGTCCGCCAGCAGCCTGCGAAGCTGGCAGCGAAGTCAGACAGCAATGAGGCTGAGGAAGAACAGGGGCCAGTCCCGGAGGCTGGGGAAGGCCCAGATGAGGGCAGAGATGGGGCCAGGCGCAGTGGTGGGTTCCAACCGGCGTTACTACCAGTTCTCTTTGTGCACGCACTTGGTGCACGCAATCACCGCACACATGCTCGCTTCACTTGTATACACGCCAAACTTGCGCTCCGTGTAAGCGTGTTAGGTATCTGCTCAGCTGAGGTGCGGCAATCCACTCTGCTGCACCTATCAGCTGGGCTAAACAAGAAGAAATAAAGATAGGAATAGCGCGGGGATGGGCAGGAGGGCCCAGCTCCCAGACAAAGAGAACCAGTTCGGTGACGTCACATCATCACCGCTACCGGCTCAGCCGAACCGGGCCGAACCGGGAGGAACGGACCACTGGGCCAGGGCCATCAGGGAGTGATGTGCAGACTTCAGAGCCTCCAGAGACTGACAGTAGAGAGGCAGAGGAACAGGAGGAGCCTCTTCCTAGTGCACATATGAGAATAGCTGCCAGAAGGCAAGAGCAGCTACAGCAAAAAGGACGACTCAGGAGTAAGGCCAAGAGATGATTGGCCCCTCCCAGAAGGCTTAAAAGACCAGCAATGGCTCTTGGGCTCTTTGTCGGAAAACAACATTGATAGTCTTGCTGCTACTTATCTCTGGTCGGCGTCTTTTGCTTCTGAACTTTTGCCAAGAGAAGCCTTTGGCAGTTTGCCTAATTATACCAAGGTTGGTGATTAGACTGAAGAATTTGTGTTATGAAGAGCTTGTTTTGTTTTAGTTTGGACTACGCTGAGAATGAGTTAATTCTCAGCTGTTCTAATAAAGTCTGTTTGTTTTGGAACTGTTTGCATCTAATACTACCTACTTGGGCCTGGGTCACAACAGCTGGGCAGTCCATGACACGAACGAAGAGGGAGGAAAGCTTAGAAAAACACTGGACCCCAATCGAAATGATGAAAGTGCAGGGGGTCCTCAACTTACAACCATTTGTTTAGGGACGGTTCAAGGTTACAAGGGCACTAAAAAAGGGGAGGAGGACCTTTGCAGCATCCCCGTGTCCGAGCGATCAAAATTCGGATGCTTGGCATCTTGTATGACGGTTGCGGTGTCTTGGGGTCATGTGATCCCTTTTTGTGGCCCAGCAATAGTTGGGGAAACCAGACTCACTTAACAACCGTGTCCCTAAGATAACGAACGGCAGCGACTCACTTCATGCTGAATGCACTGAATCCCTGCAGTCGTTCAGTGAGGGACACGGTTGTTAAGTGAGTCTGGTTTCCCCGTTGACTTTGCTCGTCAGAAGGTCGCCCCAAAGGGGATCACATGACCAGGGCGAGAAAGATCGTAAAATGGAGGCAGAACGCGCTCAGCGACAGAAAAAAGTGGGCTCAATTGCGGTCGTTAAGTCGGGGACTACCTGCACGTACGGAATTGGATGCAGGAGCCTCTCTAAATCCATGTTGTTATGTTCATCCTGACTTCTCAAACCTTACAGACTTCAGAGGGTCTAGCGTGCACCTTACAGGAGTGGGCCAAATTGTGGAAACCTTTTGGGGGGAAAAGTGTATTTTCTAAAACTAGCTTAATAACACCACTTTTTTTTTTTTTTTTTTGCAGTAGTACCATAAAATTATATATCAATGGAAAGATCATTTAATCAAGAATGTAATGCCGTAATTTTCAGGAAGGATTTGCTATTAGAAGAGCAGTTACAACATAAAGAAGAAAAGTGAAACATGTAGAAAAAACGAGATATACCAAAATGATCCCCATGTCAGTTAATGCTTAGTTGGGTAACCTTTAGCATGAATGACGACCTTACAACGTCTTCCCATGGAGTGAACCAAGTCTTTTAGTTCTGCAGCTGTTCTAATGTGAAACCAAGATTGAAGGATGGCTTCTGTTAACTGGGTTTTATTGCTGGGTCACTTCTGGCTAACAGGTTTCTATAGTCGGCTCCTTAAATTTTCCATGGGGTGAAGGTCTGGGCTCTTCCCAGGCCATTCCAGCAGTGGAATAGGATTCTCTTGAAACTCCAAAAAAAAAAAAAAAGTGATGTTATTAGCCATCAAACCTCAAAAATACACTTTTCCCAAAAGGTTTCCACAATTTTGGCCGCTACTGTATTTTGACCTGCACTAAAATCACAGTGTAGGTCGGGACACCTGTTCAAGGAGGAAGATCTCAGCTCTACCCAAGCAGGTTGACATCTTCCCAGAATTGGGGAGCCCTTCGTCCTCCAGGCTCAGTCATTTTCTAATGCAACCGATCTGGCAGATGCTAGGGGGTCTGATTGTTAGGAAGCTACATTTGGGGGGCAGGGGTGACCCCAGGGGGCCCTTCTCTGCCATAGAGGCCAGCTAAGGGAATATTTTACACGCACAAAGGTTGAGAAACACTGGTGTAACCCATCTCCTCCCCCTTTGCCCTTCCTCTGTTGTCCTCTTTGTGTCCAATTTCAGATTGCGTTCAGCTTCCATCCCATTCCTGACCGCTCTCATCACTGAGCCAATATCGGTTCCGTTTGATGCATAGGAGCCGGCTGGGATACGGCAAGACAAGACAGACTAAAAAAAGATACCTGAAGGACGGACTTCCTTGAGCAGTGGCATTGTCCCGTTCCTCTTGTCAATTCCGGGGCGAGGCTCAGTGGCTTAGCTTCTCAAATGAATCACGGTTGTTAAGTGAATTAGGCTCCCCCATCGACATTATCAATGACGATCACACGATCCTGGGACACTGCAGCCGTCATAAACGTCAGCCTGCAGCTGTTCTAAGCGAAATAAGTCACATTTTTCAATGCCCTTACGGGTAGTTCCTCGACTTACGACCACAGCGGATCCCCCAAATTTCTGTCGTTAAGCGAGACGTTCGTTTAAGTGATTTTTGCCCCCACTTTACGACCTTTCCCGCCGCATTTGTTAAGGGAATCCCCGCAATTCTTAAATTAGTAACCTGGTTGTTAAGTGGAATCTGGCCTCCCTCTTGACTTGGCTCATCAGAAGGTCGGACTTTGGGACTGGGGATGCTGCAGCGGTCGTCACTGTGAAAAACGGTCCTAAGTCGCGTTTTCCAGAGCCTGTTGTAACTCCGAACCGTCACTAAACGAACCGTTGTAAGTCGAGGACTACCTGTACAACTTTGAAGGGTGACTAAACGAAAGCTGAGGACTTCCCTGTATAGGAGAGAGAGTGGGTGGGATTGGCCAATTCCAGGTGTGTGAACGATGAACACTGTGCCGGAAAATTTTACGGATGGATAGTCCGGCTCATCAGACGCATTTTGTGCGTTGTCAGTCGCACACCTGTGCGTGTGCGAATATGGAGAAGGAAAATATATATTAGCAGGGACTCGGTTCACGAAAGGTGAAACGTCACCTGTAAAATGTATATAAAATAAGCAGGAGGAGGGTTCCAATTGGCAGGAAAGGCTAAAGCACTTAAATCACCATTGTAAATCAAAAGGAAAAAAAAAAAGCTCTTTATTCAAACGCAGTCATGCAGCATGAGATTTGGGGGGGGAAATAATTTAACTTTGTTCTGGATGTTTCTGTTAAAAAACGTTTAGCCGTGTTAAATTTCTGGATTTTTTTTTTTTTTTTCTTTAAACCAACACAAAATCGCTCTGTGCAACAAATGGAAACCATCTCAGATTTTTCTTTTTTTTAATAGAATGAAAGTAATGTGGTGGTTTGGGGGAAAGATAGAATTGTGTACGGGGAGTCCTTGTTTAGCGGCTTCCTCGTTTAACGACCGTTTGAAGTTACCACAGTGCAAAACAAAACGAAAAACCCTTAACAACCAAATCCTTTCATTTACAACTTTCACAGTCTCTCTCTTGTTTTATTTTTTTTACTTATTTCTTTACCCAACGCCAAGATGTCTTCTGAGAGGGGGAGAGAAAAAAATCTTAGTTCGGCTGAAGGGAATATTAAGAATAGCAAACAAACAAACAAACAAAAAAACACTGAACGAAGCACAATGGCAGTTGTGCGGTTTTCACTTAAATGGCTGCTTCGCTTAACGATCAAGTTGCTGGTCCCAGCTGTGGTCGCTAAACGAGGACTGCCTGTAATTTGATTCTCTCGTAAAATCTTTGGGCTTGCTCTAGTCTAGCAGATATATATACAAACGCAGCTATTTAGAACTATGAGTAACAGTCTGCTTATTATATGAACAGCTAACGGGATTTTATGAAATAAAGACCTACTCATTGCTGACTTTTCAGTTGCATCCGGGCTGTGTCATTTTGTGCAATTTGGAAGCGATTGCAACGCCACAACCTTTATGCTTTTGTTGGGCCGCGGATGAGGAGGAGTCTCCATCGTTAGTGTTTAATGCAGAGGAACAAATGGCTTCCCCCCCCCTTTCCTAGATGACGGAGAGCTTTGATACTCTGGTGGGGAAGGGGAGGACAGGAGGGGACCAGATCTCCCAGCCTCTCCAGACTGATCACAGAATAAAAGAGTTGGAAGGGACCTCGGAGGTCTTCTAGACCAACCCCAGTGCTCAAGCAGGAAACCCTATACCAGTGACGGCAAACTTTTTCCCGACCGAGTGCCCAAAGCTCGTGCACGTGCGAATGGACGTATGCGTGGCCAAACCCTCCAAAATGTGATGCATGTGCAGCCCCCCTGCATGGCAGAGACCCGAAGACCAGCTGGCCGGTGGGACCCGCGTGTGCACATGCGCAGCGGAGCTGAACTGGGGCGACGGCTTGTGTGACTACCGAGAGGGCACTGCCTACCACCTCTGGCATGCGTACAATAGGTTCGCCATCACGGCCCTACAACATTTCAGACAAAGGGTTGTCCAATCTCTTCTTCAAAAGCCTCCCCACAACTTCTGGTGGCAAGCTGTTCCACTGGTTAATTGTCTTCACTGTCGGGAAATGTCTCCTTAGTTCCAGGTTGCTTCTCTCCTTGATGAGTTTCCACCCATTGATTCTTGTTCTGCCCTCGGGTGCTTTGGAGAATAGGTGGACCCCTTCCTCTTTGGGGCAGCCCCGGAGATACTGGAAGACTTGCTATCAGGTCCCCCCTAGTCCTTCTCTTCATTAGGCTAAACGTGGCTAGTTCCCTTAGCAGCAGCTTATGGTGCACACAACGACTGCCGTATCTTGACAGTCACAGCACATCCCCCCTGCTCCCTTGCATTTCGGGAGGTGTCCTGTGGACATGAAAAAACGCACAATTTCTTCTAAGTGTGGAGGAAGCTATAAAGCGGATTAAATAACCCTCTGTGACAGCCCTTCAAATATTGGAAGGCTGCTATCGTGTCCTTCTCTTCATCAGACTAGACATACCCAGTTCCTGCAACCGTTCTTCATATGTTTTAGCCTCCAATTCCCTAATCCTCTTTGTTGCTCTTCTCTGCACTCTTTCCAGAGTCTCCACATCTTTTTTACATCGTGGCGACCAAAACTGGATGCCATATTCCAAGTGTGGCCTTACCAAGGCATCATAAAGTGGTATTAAGGCTTCAGGTGTTCACAAGAGACCATAACTCCCAAAGGCACCTGATCCTCCTTGTAATTCCTTGCTTGTCATTCCCTTGCAAAGAGGGCCCGTGTTTTCCAAAGGTAGAAACGGCTTCCTCCCTCGGACAGAACAGGAATGCTATAATCTTGAAATCACGTTGGGCTGGCGTGCAGCATTTCTATATACGAACGTGTTTCCTTAAATGTTTTATTCATCATTCGAAAAGGAAAAAAGAAATAATAATAATAATACAAATTCTTAACAGATGCTTCTCTTTTTGTATCTGTGTGGGAGGGGCAGGGCAGGAGAGATGGGAAGAAAAGCGATATGAGACTTTTAGGAGCCATTATTTGAATTTTTAAAAAGTGATTATTAGCATGCAGGATGTCTGGTTCTTATCAGCATGATTGTTAGGGAAATACAGATTAAGCGGCCAGGCCCACCACTTTGGTTATAATCTTCTTCCTCCATCTCTCTCTCTCTCCTTTCCTCCCTCTCTCCTTCCCTTCCCTTCCCTTCCTGACTGTCTGCCTCTCTTTATCCTCCCTCCGGCCCTCCCTCCCTCCTTCCCTCCCTTCCTGTCTGCCTGCCTTCCCTCCCTCTTTTTCCTCCCTCCCTCCCTCTTTTTCCTTCCTCATTTTCCTTCCTTCCTTCCCCTCCCCTCCCTCTTTTTCTTTCCTTCCTTCCCTCCTCCCTCCCTCTTTTTCCTTCCTTCCTTCCTTCCTTCCTCCTTCTCTTTCCTTCCTTCCTCCCTCCCTCCCTCTCTTTCCTTCCTCCCTCCCTCCTCCCTCCCTCTTTTTCTTTCCTTCCTCCCTCCCTCCCTCCCTCCCTCTCTTTCCTTCCTTCCTTCCTCCCTCCTCCCTCCCTCTTTTTCTTTCCTTCCTCCCTCCCTCCCTCTCTCCCTCCCTCCCTCCCTCTTTTTCCTTCCTTCCTTCCTTCCTTCCTTCCTTCCTTCCCTCCCTCCCTCCCTCCCTCCCTCCTTTTCCTTCCTTCCTCCATTCCCTTCCCTTCCCTCCCTCTTTTTCCTTCCTCCCTTCCCTTCCCTCCCTCCCTCCTTCCTTTTCCTCCCTCTCTCCCTCTCTTTTTCCTCCCTTCCTCCCTCCCTCCCTCTTTTTCCTTCCTTCTCTAACACCTTCTCTAAAATTGTATTGAATAAAACAACTGAGCCATAATTTTCAAACAATCAAAGGTATAGAAATCTGCAGCAACATAACAACACTTATACTCAGATTAAAGTTAATCAAAAACTTGATGGGTTTCTTGGGGGGCCAACAGAAGTCCAGTAAAATTGTTCTTCCTTTGCTGTACACTCAATCTTGGTTATTTAAGGCCAGTCGGAAACTTGCATTTCTGCCTCGCCTTGACGTTCCCATTCAAATGCTGGTGCCCAGCCTCCTTCGGCCTCCCGTTCATTTTGCCTGCTTTCAATTACGATTTATGACAGCTTAAAATTGTAGAAAGGGGATAGATTAATGGAGAGGATTATTGTCGAAATTTAAAAAAAGGCAGGGTATTGTAGGAGACCAAGTTCCTGACTTCATGTTTCTGCTGTTGCTTTTTCTTTTCCTGCCCCCCCTCCTCTTTTCTTAGATTTTTTTGATGGTTTTTTTTTTTTTTTTAGGAAGTTTGCAGCTTCTAAATGCCCTTTTTGTGCTCCTAATATTTGTGTCCCGGCCAATGCCAAGGTCTCTCTCCTCCTCCGAAACTTTGCTCCACCTCTCTATAAAACCACTTTTAAAAGGGCATTGGGGTTGGTGCACCTCCTTCCTTCCTTCATTTGAAAAATGTAGACAGCCGAATTGTTTTTTTTTAAAAAAAAAATTAGAAATTCAGGGTGGGTTTTCCAGATTGGTCCCATTGAAGTCCCTGTGGCTTGCAAAAACCCCATCATGAAATCTCCTTAAAGTCGGCCGTCTTTTTCTCAAGGACCATAAATAGGTAAGTTCTCCTCATCCACTTCTTAGCACCCTTCTTGCTCCTTCTCGATATATTTACTCTGCCTGATTCAAACTTTGTTGGCATTCATAAGTCCAGTCTGTGTCTCTTCGTTCTGGAATGCGGTACTTTTGGAACGGGTTTTTCTAGAAAAATCTGATCCAGCGGAGACATCTTCCGAATCCTGCCGGGCCGGCTAGGAGGTGGTGCTGGAACTTTGGAAAAAAAAACTCACACTTGAAAGCAGTTGCGACAGCGTTTGATGTTATAAATACTTGAAAGCTTGTCTTGCGGTTGTTAGAGAGGTTAGCCTTCGTTTCTTGGGGCGTGTTTGGTTCCGCCGTTCGAGAACCCCATTGGGCTAAGAGAAGAAGGAAAGAGAGAGAGAATATGTTCGGGATTTAGCAGTTGAATGTTATACGAGTAAAGTCCTCGACTTGCAACCATTCGTTTAGCGAGCGTTCCAAGTTACAACGGCACTGAAAAAAAGGGGACTTCAAGCTGTTTTTCACACTTATATGGTCATGTGATCAAAATTCAGACGCTTGGCAGCTGACTCGTATTTATGACGGTTGGGGTGTCCTGAGGTCACTCGATCCCCTTTCATTGCGTCTTTCCGATAAGCAAAGTGAACGGAGAAGCCAGATTCATTTAAATAACTGTGTTACTAACTTAACGGCAGTGTTTCGCTTAACGAAGGTGGCAGGAAAGGTCGTAACATGTAGCCAAACTCACTCAGCAGCAGGGATTTCGGGCACAGTTGTGGTTTGTAAGTGAAGGATTACCTGCAAGTGGTTTTAGCTTGTTCTTCTTTCCTTGTGTTGCATCTGGGAACTACGGTACCTCATCTCTGCATCAGTGGTTTTCTGCAGGTAGTCCTGGATTTATGATGATAATTGAGGCCAGATTTTCCATTGTTAAGCCCTCTTCCTCCTCCCAATACCTACACCCTCCTAGTACTGATGATGTTACCTAGTTGGGTCATGAAAGGTCTGCATGAAAACAACCAAGCTCAGAGAGCACCAGGGACCCCATAGTCCTCCTCCTCCTCCCAATACCCACACCTTTCTAGCACTGATGGTATTACCTAGCTGGGTAATGAAACGTCTGCAAGAAAACAACCAAGCTCAGAGAGCACCAATGACCCCTAAGATATGCACCCCATTTCTCCCTTCCAAAGGAATGCAGAAAAGACATAAAATCGGGATCGGGACTCCTTACGCACGGTCACTCATGCCCTCGTCACCTCCCGCCTGGACTATTGTAACGCTCTCTACATGGGGCTCCCCTTGAGGAGCACCCGGAGGCTCCAACTGGCGCAGAGTGTGGCCGCGTGTGTGGTAATGGGAGCGACATGGTGTTCCCATGTAACACCCCTCCTGCGCGAGCTGCACTGGCTCCCGGTGGTCTTCCGGGTGCGCTTCAAGGTTTTGGTTACCACCTTTAAAGCGCTCCATGGCTCAGGACCTGGGTACTTGCGGGACTGCCTACTACCACCAATAGCCTCCCACCAGCCGGTACGCTCTCATAGAGAGGGGCTCCTCCGGGTGCCGTCGGCCAAACAATGCCGACTGGCGGCCCCCAGGGGGAGGGCCTTCTCTGTGGGGGCACCTACTATCTGGAACGAGCTCCCCCCGGAGATACGGAGGATCCCGGATCTGTGCACCTTCCGCCGCGCGCTTAAGACCTTTTTATTTCACCAGGCGGGCCTGGCCTAACTTTCTCCTTTTTAAACAATTTTAATATTTTAATATTTTTAATCCTCAAAGTTTAAATTTGTTTTAAATTGATTGGGGGTTTTAATCTGTCTGGGCCAAACTATTTAATTCTATTTTATTTCTGCTTTTTAAATTTTGTATGTATGTATTTTATTGTTGGCTGTTCACCGCCCTGAGTCCTTCGGGAGTAGGGCGGTATACAAATCAAATTAAAGTAAAGTAAAGTAAAAGTAAAATCAATTGAGAAGCCAGCAACCCCGGCTACAGAAAGACTTCTTAAAAATCTGATTATTTTTTTTTTTGGCGTGTGCAAACTCCGATGAGCGTGGGTCACAAAGCAGTCAGAGGTGTCGATTTGTTAATGTCAGAGATACGCGATGCCTTCAAGAGACGAGATCTCCGTTTCAGACCGTGTTATGATTTGGCCTTGATGAATTAAATTCATGCCACAATCAATTGGAAATTGGAGCTCTGAAGTTACTCTGGGATTCAGCCTGTCAAATAACGTTTTGCCTGGTGATGCACTTATCTTAGGGACATTGTTTTGCCGAAAATCTTGCTTTACTCGGAACGTTTTGAATGATGTAATTAGCCTGCTCAACAACAAGTTATTAAAAACGTAATCAGTAAACAGGATGTGCTTTTTATTTTACTAGCTTCCTTTATCTCTGGCAGATAATAGCTCCATAATTATTTTCCTCAGATGTTATTTTGAGGAGAGGGGGGAAAAAAATCCTTTGTATTGCCCGTCTTTCATATTGCTAAAATTATAGGCTGAGGTAGAAATACCACAGATACTATTTACTGATTTAGCATAAAAGTATAGCCTGCCCACTTTAAACAAACTCTGGGAGGATCTCACGTAGAGGAAAAACTAAATATTGCTTTTTTAAAAATAAAAGGCACAGCCTAACAGCAAATTAAAGCAGTGTCACAATACAGTCCTCGATTTATGACCATAATTGAGACTGACATTTCGGTGGCTGAGCGAGACAGTTGTTAAGTGAGTTTTGCCCCATTTTACAACCTTTCTTGCCGCAGTTGTTAACTGAACCCCTGCCGTTGTTAAGTTAATAACGCGGTTGTTAAGTGAATCTGGCTTCCCCATTGATTTGGCTTGTCGGAAGGTCGCAAAAAGGGGATCGCATGACTCCTGGACACTGCGACCGTCATAAATACGAGTCAGTTGAAATTTTGATATTGTGACCATGGGGGATGCTGCGACATTCGTAAGGGTGAAAAAAAACAGTCACGAGTCACTTTTCTCAGTGCTGTCGTAAGTTTGAATGGCCACTAAACGAACGGTTGTATGTCGAGAATTACCTGTAGCTGTAATCGTCCGCTTAGTAATCGTCCACTTAACAACAGCTTCAGTGCTGCATCCCAACATGCAAATCACAATGATAGAACCTGCAAATACACCTGTGATTTAGGGCCAGGCCCACCTGTGACACTGTTTCTCCTTATAAATTTTAATCCCATTTAGAGTTTTCTTCCCTGACCTGTCACTGCAGCCACGGTGGTGTGAAACACAAAAAAACATCGTATCCAGGGGAGGGATTCGTCCGGTTCGGGCAAACCGGACGCTAATTTTACATCTGGTTCGCCGAACCGGTAGTTACAAGGACTGGCTGGCCCCGCCCACCCTGCCCCTCCCAGGAGTTTCCACGCGGCCCATTTTGGATGCCCAGGTAGTGCAGTGCCTGCGCGGACGCTCTTTGAGGGCAAAAAACGGGCCTCCGTTGGCGTTCACAATCTTTGACGCTTCCTGGCGAGAAGGCCGGATGAACGAATTCCCTTCTGGAGCCTAATCCGTTGGACGAGATTATTCCTTTCTTCCCGATGTGATTATTTAAGGGGGAAAAAAAACCCCTGATTTCTAACAGAACCGCGATGACATCTCTGTTATTGTGAGTTGCCTCGATAAGACAACACCTTGGGATCCGTAGTTGAAGAACCCCTTCGGCAGATTCATCGAGGAGCAATGAGCTCTCCTCCTGGGCGACATCTTTCTGCAAGGAACTTCGCAGCGTACCATCTGTTCCCACCAACCATTTTTGAACCATCTGTTCCCAAAAAAAAGCCTTTTCGGTTTAAATGGCACCTACGCAAAGGCTCGCGGTCTCTCAGTTTCCTGGAGTTCTTCTCCGTGCACTGAATTCCTCACTTCTCAAATCAGGAAGGTACCAAAAGTCTTTCGTCAAAGACATTTCGCTTCTCATCTGAGAAGCTTCTTCAGTTCCGTGCATTGACGCGAGTCTCCCACATGCGCCCCACCCCCTGCGCATCCGCTGGACCAGTGGGACGCATGCGCGGTGGAGCTGAGCTGGGCAACGGCTTGCGTGCCCACAGAGAGGGCTCTGTCAGCTGTGGCGCACATGCCATAGGTTCGCCATCGCAGCCCTAGGCTACCCTAACATTTATTTATTTATTAGTTCGATTTATATGCCGCCCTTCTCCGGAGATTCAGGGCGGCTTACAATGCATTAGGCAATAGGCTTCATACTTTTGTATATACCTGCTTAGTAGGGCTTTTGGTCCCCCCTAAGCGGTGTTCTTTTTTATACAAAGTCAGCTTATTGCCCCCCACAATCCGGGTCCTCATTTTACCTACCTCGAAAGGATGGAAGGCTGAGTCGACCTTGAGCCTGGCGAGATTTGAACTCGCAGTAATTGCAGGCAGCTGGTGGTATTTAACAGCACTTTAGTCTGCTGCGCCATCAAGCCTCCTTCTTCATTCCAGTTTTGTAATCCCCTCATAGTCTTCATGCTTTTGAGTGGGAATCTTCCTCAATTTACGTCTCCTAAAGACATCTTTCCCCCCACCCCCCTTCTCGGTTCCCTAAATAGTTCTTTGTTTGATCTCCTCTTCTCCTGAGGCCTCTGCCGAAAGCTCTCTGCGGCAAAACCAGAAAGCCAGCTGAGCATCTCAGAATTAGTTTAGAACTACAGCCGCGGCAGTGGAAAGTAATATCACCGTCGGCAGAAGCCACTCGGCAACGGATTATCCATGCAAGGAAGCAGAGGCCTATCCATCAAAAAGACAACGGCAATCAATCAAGGGCCCGTCGGAATATAAAATCCCCGCGCTTATCACCCCAAACTATACGGTGACCTGCTTCAGCAGCCACCTCCGCGGTGGATTCTGGCGGCACAATTCCAACAGGGAAATTACCCCTTGCGTTCTTCTTCTGCAGATTTCATCTCCGGCGTAACAGTAAAAACTTTTGAGGCTGTACGTTATTGCTTTATTCCACTGCATTAAAAAGAAGCGGAAGCCAGGACATTTCTGCCTTTTTCTCCTTTTATTTTTTCCTCTTCTCTCTTTTTTTCCCCTTCCCTTCCCCTTTTTCTTTGTATTTTTCATTTGGACAGACTAATAAAAAAAAAAAAATTTGGAAGGAAGATTTCATCGCCGGCAAAACGAGAGCTAGCGCGGGACTTTTATACCAAGAATTGAAAATATTTGTAGCTCAGGGTTGAAATGTGGGGTTGTTGGTGGTCTCTGAGCTTGGTGATTTTCTTGCAGGCGTTTCATGACCCAACTAGGGAACATCATCAGTGCTAGAAGGGAGTGGGGTTTGCAGAGAGTGGAGGAAGAGGAAAGAGGAGGAGGAGGAAGGAGGAGGAGGAGGAAAGGAGGAGGAGGACTGTGGAACCCTTGGTGGTCTCTGAGCTTGGTGATTTTCTTGCAGGCGTTTCATGACCCCACTAGGTAATATCATCAGTGCTAAAAGGCAGCGTGGTCTGCAGAGAGGAGGAGGATTGTGTGGTCCTTGGTGTTATGACATCGGTTGTTTTATTTATAGATATTTCATTACCCAACTAGGTAACATCATTAGTGCTGGGTGGGGTGTTGCAGAGAGGAGGAGGAGGGGGGGAAGAAGGAGGAGGGGGACAACTGTGGACTCCTTGATGCTCTCTGAGCTTGTTGCTTTTCTTGCAGACATTTCATTATCCAACTAGGTAACATCATCAGTGCTGGAAGGGAGTGAAGTATGCAAAACGGAGGGGAGGAGGAGGAGGAATTTGAGTCCTTGGTGCTCAGCTTGGTGGTTTTCTTGGAGACGTTTCATTACCAAACTGGGTAACATCATCAGTGCTAGAAGAGAGTGGGGAATAGGGAATAGGTTTACATTCAAGTGGCTTGCCCTGTCAGTCTTGGTGGTTCTTTGTTGTTGGGTTGTTGGCTTGTCTGGCAGTTCCTTGTTTGGGGCTATTGTTTTCTCTTGATTGTTGGTCTGAGTTTAATCTTGGTGTTAATCTCTGCTCATCTGCGTGTTGATTGGTGAGAGGGAGAGGTTTCCATCTTTGGTTCCCTTTTTTGGCTTGTTAATTGTCTCTTTTGCACAGTATGTAGATGTGCTTTATCCCTATGTGCCTGTTGATGGCTGATTTGTCAGAGCACCACCTGGCTTCTAGCAATTCTTCCAACATTTTTGGACTTGGCTTGGTCACAGTCCAGTGGTGAAATTCAAATTTTTTTTACTACCGGTTCTGTCGGCGTGGCTTGGTGGGCGTGGCAGGGGAAGGATACTGCAAAATCCCCATTCCCACCCCACTCCTGGAGGAAGGATATTGCAAAATCTCCATTCCCACCCCACTCCTGGGGGAAGGATATTGCAAAATCTCCATTCCCACCCCACTCCTGGGGGAAGGATACTGCAAAATCCCCATTCCCACCCCCACTCCTGGGGCAAGGATATTGCAAAATCTCCATTCCCACCCCACTCCTGGGGGAAGGATATTGCAAAATCCCATTCCCATCCCACTCCTGACGGAAGGATACTGCAAAATCCCCATTCCCACCCCACTCCTGGGGGAAGGATATTGCAAAATCTCCATTCCCACCCCACTCCTGGGGGAAGGATATTGCAAAATCTCCATTCCCATCCCACTTCTGACGGAAGGATACTGTAAAATCCCCACTCCCACCCCACTCCTGAGGGAAGGATACTGCAAAATCCCCATTCCCTCCCCACTCTGGGGCCAGCCAGAGGTGGTATTTGCCGGTTCTCCGAACTACTCAAAATTTCCGCTACCGGTTTCTCCAGAACTGGTCAGAACCTGCTGGATTTCACCCCTGTCACAGTCCCCCAGTTGAAACTATGGTTAAGTCTGTCCGGATGTTGTGAATGTATAGACTTTTCACCAGGGCTTCCGACTGCCAGTGGGATGTCCATGGATGCAGCCTGCCAAATCTTCAGGACCGCAGGACATTACTCAGAGCCTCACGAAGGATCTGCAGAGGTTTCTAACCCAAAAAGTCACAGGGCAATCCTTGTTTACGTGTAGGTTGCTTCCTCCTCGCTGCTAGGAGAAGGCAAAACAAGAGGGGATTTGGCAAGGAACAAGGCGAGGGAAAGTTCAGTGTTAGACACGGTTCATTACGCAAGCTTTGTCCCGGTTACAAGCAAAGGATCAGAAGCCAGGAAAGCAATTTTTGAACAGGGAGAGAGAAGGCTAAAAGCTTGCACACTGATGTTGCTTTAGCACTGATTAGTGGCAAGCTGACCCCTAACACGGCGCTACTGAGAGCACGGCCCTGCCCCAGAGATCCATCCATTCTCTTCAATCTGCCTTCCATGTCAAGGATTGTCTGCAACATTGTGTGTTTGTAGCTCAAGGATCTCCTTCAAACATTGTGTGTTTGTAGCTGTGGTTTCAGGGCTCGTGTTTCTGGGAAGGAGCGGGAGGGGTCTCCAAATATTTGATGTCGTGGAGATAGTGATGGGTTTCAACATTTTTGACTACTGGTTCTGTGGGTGTGGCTTGGCTTGGTGGGCGTGGCAGGGGAAGGATACTGTAAAATCTCCATTTCCTCCCCAATCCGGGGGAAGGTTACTGCAAAATC
Source organism: Pantherophis guttatus (assembly GCF_029531705.1). Next base: position 3,493,739 of record NW_026844020.1, read on the forward strand.
CCCATTTCCTCCCGATCAGCTGGGACTCGGGAGGCAGAGAATAGATGGGGATGGGGCCAGTCAGAATTTTTATTACCGGTTTTTCGAACTACTCAAAATTTCCGCTACCAGTTCGCCAGAACTGGTCAGAACCTGCTGAAACCCACCTCTGCATGGAGATCTCCGATCAAGACTTCCTGATCCGGAATACATCTCTAATATCAGATCTAGCTGATAAAGAACCCAATTCTAGCAGTCACAAATGGGTCTATGATACAATTTGCCGCTGCCAGCTCGTCACAGCCAACTCGCCGCTTGCTGCAGGACAAGTTACACTAATATCACATAAATGGTGGACTAGGATCATTAAAGAAAGGATGGAAAAAGCGGGACACAGTTAAATGGGATCAAGAAAAAATTATTTATTTATTTTTTATTTATGTTAAATAATTCAATTGAGTTGTTAAATTGTCCCGCGGCGAGTTGGCCGTGACGAATTGTCCCGTTCTGGTCACAACAAACCATTTATCTATGCCATATCCCAAAAGCCTCCAAACTTGGTAACTTTAAGACTTGTGGACTTCATCTCCCAGAATTCTCCAGGGCAGGAAGCCAGGGAAAGAAGGAGCAGTAGGTTTGATAGTTAGGAAGAAGACTAAGGCAACTTTGAGACCTGTGGACTTCAACTCCCAGAATTCCTCAGCCAATTCTATTCTGATTCGGCTACCCAGCCTAATCAGAATAGAGTTGGCTGGGGAATTCTGGGACTTGAAGTCCATAGATCTTAAAGTTGCCAAGGTCAGGAATACTTGCCCTAAAGTATCAGGGAGGATTTTTTCTGGCTGAAACATTAGAGAGGCCCAGCTAAAGATTGTGCCCCATAGGAAGTGACTTGGGTTGTCCCGTTTCAGGTTTCAAACTCATACACCCACAGTTACTAGGTGATAGTAGTCATCCACTCAAGCCTTCATAGAGGAGGAAAAGACGATAAAACAAGAATCTCTTTGAAAAAAAACTTGCCTGTTTAGTTCTGCTTTCGACAGGAATACGCAGAAAAGCAGTCAAAACTCAGTCCAAAGTTCCGCGACCCAAGCCAGGTTCATCAGCCAATCCAGAGGTCAGAATTTCATATATTTTTTTAAAATTGTTTTTTGTTTTCATGAATGGATAAATAGGAAACAGGCACCAAATCAGACCGTTGTTTCCAATGTAAAAACATTGATAACAGCCTCTGATGTCAGGCTGCAGCCAGCTATCTCTCTCTCTTCAGTTAAGACAGTTTCTCTCTTGCTTGGCAAGGAGCCTCATTGAATATCTCTGTTCTGCTCTCCGCTCTGCTTGCTGAATTTTCGGTCTTGGTGGGGGGGGGGAGGCAACGCCTCATCAACCGATTGCTCTGTTGTTGCCTGCGTTTGATCGACTTCAAAGTTTGCTGGCTTGGCTAAGGCTGACATTCCACAGGTTCAGCTGGGACACATCTTCAGAATCTGTGACTTGGGCCATGACGTGGACTAGCAAATGGGATGTGTTAGCGGTGAGTGACTACAGTCAGTCCTCAACCTGGGACCACCACTAAGCTCAAAATTTCCGTTGCCAAGCAAGCTACTTGTTAGGTGAATTCCCAGAATTCCCTGCTGGCTGGAGATTTGTGGGAATTTTTTTTTCTTTTTTTCTTTTAATTTGATTTATATGCCGCCCTTCTCCGGAGACTCAGGGTGGCTTACAATGCGTTAAGCAATAGCCTTCATCCTTTTTGTATATTTATACAAAGTCAGCTTATTGCCCCCACAATCTGGGTCCTCATTTCACCTACCTTAGAAAGGATGGAAGGCTGAGTCGACCGTGAGCCTGGGGAGATTCGAACCAGCAGTAATTGCAGGCAGCTGATGTTAATAACAGGGTGCTTAGACCACTGTACTATCAAGGCTCTTGAGGCCCGGGGTGCCCTCTCTGAGTCTGCTGACCAACCTCCTCATCCGCAGGGGTCCTCGCATGACCTCCACCAAAGAGGAGCGCTGGTCCCAAGGCGTCCGATGCCTCTAGCTTGGCTGGGCGCCCGATCTAAGGGTAACTTTGGACTTTAAGAAGAGATTGGAGAACCTCTCTTCTGAAATGGTATAAGGTTCTCTGCTTGAGCAGGGGGTTGGACTAGGAGACCTCTAAGGTCCCTTCCGACTCTGTTATTCTGCTATTTAGCTTATATAACTGACTGTCTTTATAAAGGGGGCAGGATGTTTTGTCCTCTCCAGGTAAACTTTCCTTTGTACTTACCTTTGATGAGTTAAACTACAAAAGATTGTAACTTTTGAGTTCCAGGTTCCCTCTTTGTAGGACCAAATGCTTTTTTTTTTTTTTAATTTGATTTATATGCCGCCCTTCTCCGGAGACTCAGGGCGGCTTACAATGCGTTAAGCAATAGCCTTCATCCTTTTGTATATTTATACAAAGTCAGCTTATTGCCCCCACAAACTGGGTCCTCATTTCACCTACCTTAGAAAGGATGGAAGGCTGAGTCAACCTTGAGCCTTGGCGAGATTCGAACCTGCAGTAATTGCAGGCAGCTGTGTTAATAACAGGGTGCTTAGACCACTGTACTATCAAGGCTCTTGAAGTCTTGAAGTCCATGTCTCTTAGAGTTGCACCAGACCATCACAAACTAAGCGGAAGAATGGCAACGGAAGGTCAAAAACGATGGGTTTAAATGAAGCCAGGAAGGCTGAGGGGAGACGTACAAGAAAAGCGGACAGATCATCCGTTCAGGTAGTCCTCGACTTACAGCCATTCGTTTAGTGACCGTTCAAAGTTACAACAGCACTGAAAAAAAGTGACTTACGACCATTTTCAATTTGTATGCCACCCTGAGTCATCGGAGAGGGGCGGCATACGAACTGAATTAATAAATAATAATAAATAATAAATTTTCCACACTTACGACCGTTGCAGCATCCCCATGGACAGGTGATCAAACTTGAGGCGCTTGGGACGGTTGCAGGGTCCCAGGGTCCCGTCACCCCCTTTTGCGACCTCCTGGCAAGCAAAGTCAACGAGGAAGCCAGATTCACCTAACAACCTTGTTATCTAACTTGACTCCAGTGATTCGCTTAATAACTGTGGCAAGAAAGGTCGTACGATGGGGCAAAACTCACTGAACGACATAAATTTCAGGGTCATTCGTAGTCGTGAGCCGAGGACTAACTTTAAAGGCCCCGTGATTATTGCAAATATCTCCAGAAATGTTTGCAGATATTGCAACGCGGACTCAGGAACGGTTTTGAAAGTTTGGGGACTCTCTTTTTTCTTATTTATTTCAGTTTGATTTCACATACTTAAGTTTTATTTCATTTTTCTGATTTATTTAAGCACGCGGAGAATGAGGAACGCCGCCGATGGTTCTTTGAGGGGCTCCTGGCGGGAATCGTTCCCTGCGGTTGATGCTAGAAACCCCAGTGCACATTTTTACACACCGAGCGAACTCAGTGGAGTAAAGATGATTTAAGCGTTCGCTTTCGGGCTTAGCAGCCTTGGGAACAGGCAGTTGCTGGTCTCGTTCCTAATCAAATGTTTTCCCAGCTTTTCTGGTTGTTTTGCTTCACGCAGTGACCTAAGCGAGGAAGAGAGACGGTTGGCATTTTACGGAGAGGGAAACATAGTTCTTTTGAAAGGGTAAATTTGGGGATTTTTTTTTTTTTGCGCGAGGAAAAAAAAACAATATTCCCGGTATGAAATGTAGCTTGGATGCAGCTCCACTTCGAGTCCTCAAAAACCTCTTGGGACGGCCAGTCCTCGACTTCACGACCGCAAATTTCCATTGCCAAGTGAGACGTTTGTTAAGTGGGTTTCGCCCCATTTTACGAGCATTCTTGCCACCGTTGTTAAGGGAATCGCTGCAGTTGTGAAGTTAGTCACATGCCCGTTAAGTGAATCTGGCTCCCCCGGTTGACTTCGCTCGTCAGAAAGTCGCAAAAGGCGATGGCGTGACCCCCCGTCATAAATATGAGTCAATTGCCAAGTGGCTGAATTTTGATCATGTGACCTGGGGGGATGCTGCGACCGTCGTAAGGGTGAAAAATGGTCATACGTCATTTTTTTCCAGTGGCATTGTCATTTTGAAAGGTCGCTAGATGAACCGTTGTAAGTCAAGGACCAACTGTTCTGACCCAGCTCCCAAAACACGACCAACTCTCTGAAGCTAACTCATTCCTTTATTAGGAATGCCGGCAGTCCCGGCAAAAAGTTGCTCTCTCACCGCAGGCTAACAAGTCCGTCTGGCAGGGAGACGAATAGTTGTCTGCCACATCGATTCATCTCGGCCCCCTGCCTTTTATCCCCAGAGCTAAGGTGGGGCTTCACTAGCAGCATTGGCTCTTCCGTCCCAAGGACCGGCCCATAGATTTCCACTGCTCTCCTCTCCTCTTGCCTTCTGTGCATCAGGCACTGGACCCAGCCGTTCCTCCTCTTCCTCATCAGCTGCCTCCGGACCTGGGGGCTCTTGACTCTCCATCTGAGGGCTGACGGACGGCCCAGGCTCCCTCCCTCCCCCCCTCCCCCCCCCCCCCTCTCTCTCTCTCTCTCTCTCTCTCTCTCTCTCTCCCTCCCTCCCTCCCTCCCTCCCTCTCTCTCTCTCTCTCTCTGCCAGCTCCATTCCCTCTTCCCCCTCAGAGCTCCCAGGTTGCCTTGATGCTGACCCTCACTCCCAAACCCCCTCCTCTTCCTCCTCCTCTGATTCAGCTGCTGGAGGGGCCAGCGGCCACAACAATATTGATTGATTGATTGATTGATTGATTGATTGAAATTTTTATACCACCCCCTCTCCCGAAGGACTCGGGGCGGTGAACAGCCAAAATTAAAAAACATACAATATAAACATTAAAATACTATAAAAACAAAATTAAATCTATATTGGCTTCCCCAATTAAAAGATTTTTAACCCAGCCCGGCTTGCTGAAATAAGAAAGTCTTCAGAGCCCGGCGGAAGGCACGGAGGTCCGGCATCAGTCGTATCCCTGGGGGTAGCTCGTTCCAGAGGGCGGGTGCCCCCACAGAGAAGGCTCTCCCCCTGGGGGTCGCCAGCCGACATTGCCTGACCGACGGCACCCTGAGGAGGCCCTCTCTGTGGGAGCGGATTGGCCGGTGGGAGGTTATCGGTGGCAGAAGGTGGTCTCGTAAATAACCGGGCCCTAAGCCATGGAGCACTTTGAAGATGAGAACCAATACCTTGAAGCACACCTGGAAGACCACAGGAAGCCAGTGCAGCTCGCGCAGGAGAGGTGTCACATGGGAGCGCCATGTCGCCCCCATAATCCCCCGCGCGGCCGCATTCTGCACCAGTTGGAGCCTCCGGGTGCTCCTCAAGGGGAGCCCCATGTAGAGAACTTTACCCTATGGAAAGTAGTGCTGTCGTGACTTCAGACGGTCACTAAACTAATGGCTGGTTGTAAGTCGAGGACTATCAGATATGGAACTCTCTCTCTCTCCCCCCCCCCCCAATTTCTGTCCAAGCATATTGGGGTACGAAAGGCTAAACTTCCTCAAGGAATGATAGAACCGCATCCTTCAAGCGACAGAGTTGTCAGGTCTGAGCTGATGGCTGCTAGCTCTGTTGCTAACATTTTCAATTTTCCTCTTTTTTTTTTTTTTTCCCCCTCCCCGTTGGGATTACCGTCAGTCCTGATTATTCTCTCTTCTGAAAAATGTGATTTTTTTTTTCTTTCTTTCTTTCTTTCTGGGTCTTCTTGGCCCCAAGTGCTGACGGGAGGTTATCGTGTGCGTTTCCCTTGAAGGGTAGGATAAGAAAGTTATTGCTTGAGGGGCAGCCCTGTAGAAACGGGAGAGAGGTTAAGAAACGTGTGAGTTTTTTTTCCTTAGTAAAATATCAAGTCGCTTGCCTTTCCCTGCTGCCGACAATATTTGTACGCCCTTTTCACCCGTTAGGAAAATTCTGTTTTACACCCACCCAGGCAACGCACGCACAAAAACACACATAGACAAACACACACACACCGAGACGAAACAAAAAGATTCCCCGTCGGCAATAAACACCCAGACGAGCCGAGTGACACCGAGATTAACACTTGAACAACAATGAAGAAGTAAACAACAGCCCAATGAAGGTTCTACTACCAGCTCAAATGAACAATCAAACAGTAAGTGGTAGACTAAACAACACTACTACGTCCACTGACAGGGCAAGCCACTTGTATATAAACAGAGAGAAACCTCCGCTCCCTTCTAGCACTGATGATGTTCCCTAGATGGGTAATGAAACGTCTGCAAGGAAACCATCAAGCTCAAGAGAGCAGCAAGGACCCCCCTGGGAGTCCTCCTCCTCCTCCTCCTCCTCCTCCTCCTCCTCCTCCTCCTCCTCCCCCTCCTCCTCCTGATGCTACCTGACTTGGGTGTCTAAATGCCTGTAAGAAATGCCTACATTTATCCCACACCGATAGTCCTCGACTTACGACCAACAATTGAGCCCAAAATTTCCATTGCTAAGCCGAGGCAGTTTTTAAGTGAGTTTTGCCCCATTTTCTTGCCACTGTTGGTAATGAATCACTGCAATGGTTAAATTTGGGACACGGTTGTTAAGTGAATCTGGCTTCCCCCATTGACTTTGCTTGTGACTCCCCGGGACTCTGGAACCGTCGTAAATAGGAACCAGTTGCCAAGCGTCTGAATTTTAATCACGTGACCCTGGGGATGCTGCAAACGGTCGTATGTATGAAAAATGCATGCCCAACAACCAGACTCTGCCACTAACTTTCTACCGGAAAATCAATCTCTCAACCCTGTCAATCATTCTGGGAAGACTGCTGTAGTCTTTAAAAAAAATTTAAGGTAGGGTATAGTATGGTGAGGGGTCTGTCACTAAATAAAAGGAAGGATCTGCAAGAAAAGCAGATGAAGAGGTGGAAGAGATAGATAAATAAATTGGTAGATGTATATTGTGTGTATGTGTAAGAGAGAGGGGGGACAGATAGATAAATAGATGATAGAGATGAAAAGAGAGACAGACAGATAAATAGATAGATGATAGAGATTAAGAGAGAAAGATGGATAGAGGGGGGAACAGACAGATAAATAGATGATAGAGATGAAAAGAGAGACACAGATAAATAGATGGAGTTTAAGAGAGAAAGACGGATAAATAGATAGAGATAAGAGATAAATAGATGATAGAGATTAAGAGAGAAAGGTGGATAAATAGATGATAGAGATGAAAAAGAGATAAATAGATGATAGAGATTAAGAAGAAAGGTGGATAAATAGATAGATGATAGAGATGAAAAGAGACAGATAAATGGATAGATGATAGAGATGAAAAGAGATAAATAGATGATAGAGATTAAGAGAGAAAGACAGATAAATGGATAGATGATAGAGATGAAAAGAGAGATAAATAGATAGTTGATAGAGATTAGAGAGAGACAGACAGATGGTAGATGAAAAGAGAGAGATAAATAGATGATAGAGATTAAGAGAGAGAGAGAGTGAGAGAGAGAGTTAAATAGATGACGAGAGAGAGAGAGAGATAAAAGTGCATGGAAAGAGAGTAGATAGATTTATAGGTAGATAAAACTTCACCTTCTCATCGTCTATGGTACAGGTAGACCTCAATTTACAATAGGTCGTTTAGTGACCATGCAAAGTTACAAGCATGTTAAAAAAGTGACTTTTGACCGTTTTCCACACTTACGACCTTTGCAGCATCCCTGTGGCCACATGATCAAACTTCAGATGCTTGGCAACTGCCTCATATGACGGTCGCAGTGTCCCGGCGGGTCAGGCGATTCCCCCTTTAGCGACCTTCTGTCAAGCAAAGTCAACGGGGAGGCCGGATTCGCTTAACGACCGTGTGACTAATTTACCCACTGCATGGATTCACTGAACAACGCGGCAAGAAAGGCCGTCCGTGGAGCCACTGAACAAATGTCTCACTTAGCAACATAAATTCTCAGGGGTCAATTGTCGGCGTCGTAAGTGGAGAACTACCTGTATAAAAGGTGATTCTACAACAATTAATTCATTTAGTGACCATGCGAAGATACGACAGCACTGAAAAAAAGCTTCCAGGCTGCACAGCGCCCTTTCCCCGCGGCCGTTATTTTGAACGGTCATTAAGTGAATGGCGGGAAGTGGAGGACCAGCTGTATGTCCTCCGGGAAAGCTGGCTTTGCTCAGTTCTCCCTGGCTGCAATCTAGAAGAGCCTCGTCACAATTTATTTATCTATCTATCTATCTATCTATCTATCTATCTATCTATCTATCTATCTATCATCTATCTATCTATCTATCTATCATATTTGTATACCTCCCTACTCCCGAAGGACTCAGGCGGTGAACAGCCAAAATAAAATACAGAGATATACAAAAGTTAAAAACTATTAAAAATAGATTAAATAATGTAGGCTCAAAAAATTAAAAGCATCCAATTTATCTAAAAAACATTTAAAACCCAATTTAAAAGCCAATTTAAAAGGAGAGTTAGGCCAGACCAGCCTGTTGGAATAAAAATGTTTTTAGGGCGCGGCGGAAGGTGCGCAGATCCGGGATCCTCCGTATCTCTGGGGGGAGCTCGTTCCCAAGGGCAGGTGCCCCCACAGAGAAGGCTCTTCCCCTGGGGGCTGCCAGTCGGCATTGTTTGGCCGACGGCACCCGAGGAGCCCCTCTCTATGGGACGTACTGGCCGGTGGGAGGCTATTGGTGGCAGAAGGCGGTCTCGTAAGTACCCCGGTCCTAAGCCATGGAGCGCTTTAAAGGTGGTAACCAAAACCTTGAAGCGCACCCGGAAGACCACCGGGAGCCAGTGCAGCTCGCGCAGGAGGGGTCACATGGGAGCGCCACATCGCTCCCGTCACCACCCGTGCGGCCGCACTCTGGACCAATTGGAGCCTCCGGGTGCTCCTCAGGGGAGCCCCATGTAGAGAGCATTGCAGTAGTCCAGGCGGGAAGTGACGAGGGCATGAGTGGACCGTGCGTAACGAGTCCCGATCCAGAAAGGGACGCAACTGGCGAATCAGGCGAACCTGATGAAAAATCCTCCTGGCCACGGCCGCCATATGCTCTTCTAAAGACAGCCGTGAGTCCAGGAGGACGCCCAAGTCCTCCTCGCCCAATTATGGAGCATGGCTCTCTAAGGTGACCTCTAAAACACGGGAATGTCATCTTAGGGAATAAAATGAGTCCATTTCTGGTCCTCTCCCTCCACAATCAGCTCCTCTACTTTCCTTCCTGTTTTATGTGGGCTTTCTAGGCAAATAGCAAGCTGTTGATTTCTCTTTTTTCCGTTAAACACCAGCCTCCTCTCCAGATGCCTTCCTCGGGAGCTTCTGGCCCAGATTCGGCCTGGTTTCCAAGCCTTGAGAGCAGGGCTCTCCCAACCCTTCCACCTGTAAGGCCTGTGGACTTCAACTCCCAGAATTACCCAGCCAGCCATTCCCTCCCTCCCCCTCCTTTCCCTTCCCTTCCCTTCTCCTCCCTCCCTCCCTCCCAGCTCTGCTTCCTTCCTTCCTTCCTTTCTTTCTCCTTCCCTCACCCTCCTTTCCCTTCCCTTCTCCTCCCTCCCTCCCTCCCTCCTTCCCATCTCTCCTTCCTCCCTCCCCTCCTTTCCCTTCTCCTCCCTCCCTCCCATCTCTCCTTCCTTCCTTCCTCCCTCCCCTCCTTTCCCTTCCCTTCTCTTCTCTCCCATCTCTCCTCTCTCCCTTCCTCCTCTCCTTCCCCTTCCCTTCCCCTCCCTCCCATCTTTCCTTCCTTCCTCCCTCCCTCCCTCCCTCCTTTCCCTTCCCTTCTCCTTCCTCCCTCCCATCTCTCCTTCCTTCCTTCCTCCCTCCTTTCCCTTCCCTTCCCCTCCCTCCCATCTCTCCGTCCTTCCTTCCTTCCCCCCTCCCTCTCCTCCTTTCCCTTCTCTTCCCTTCTCCTCCCTCCCATCTCTCCTTCCTTTCCCCCTCCCCTCCTTTCCCTTCCCTTCTCCTCTGTCCCTCCCATCTCTCCTTCCTTCCTTCCTTCCTTCCTTCCTTCCTTCCTTCCTTCCTTCCTTCCTTCCTTCCTTCCTCCCTCCCTCCCTCCCTCCCTCCCTCCCTCCTTCCTTCCTTACCTACCTACCTACCTACTCTTTTTTCCTTCTTCTCTCCTCTATCTCCCTCCCTCCCTCCTGGCTGGGGAATTCTGGGAATTGAAGTCCACAAGTCTTAGAGTTTCCAAGGTTGGAAACTCCCTCCTTCCCTCCCTCCCTCCCTCATTTAGACAAAGCCTCTTTCTATCCCACCCAAGAGATGAAGCATTTAATGACTGGCTGCTTCAGTCTTACGGCAGGCCTTGAGTTTCCTCTTTCCAGCCCTAATCCTAATTTGCAAAATGCCGGGTTGAATCCCTGCACGAGCAGCAATCAGAGAAGCCTTCGTTGGCACCGAACGTGTCAATTTGATGTCTGTTGAACAAACGGACTCTCTGAAGATCCAAACCAACCAGGTTTGTTGCTGGAAAGGAGCTTCCTTGCTTGAGCTTCACTCTTCCTGAAGCTCCAAAAAGTGTGTCGGTGCACGTGCGTTTGTGTGTGTCTGTGTGTCCCTGTGCATTTTGTTTTTCCCGTGCATTTCATCCCCTTCAGGGCATCCAGCTACTTACGCCGATGACGAGGTTTCTCTGTTAGTTGTTGATGCTTAACTAATCCATAAAACATTCTCTTCCTTCTGATTAAAGAGGGAGGAGAGAACAAAATTCTGCTTCAAAGCCTCCACACATCTGCCTGAGGAGCAGCTGGATCGCAGTCGGACCCCAGTGCCTAAGGGGCCTTCCTGGCCTTTCTCAAGTTTTGTTTGATTGCATCCCAAAATCATTTTTAGAGAGTCCCAATTTCCTTGCTGGGCACCAAGCAGTCTCCTGCCAAAGCCCCCCCCGAAGGCAGGACAAGAAGCAACGGATGGAAACGGATCAAGGACAGAAGCAGCCTGGAATTGAGGACAAATTTCCGGGCGATGAGAACAATTCACCAGTGGAACAGCTTGCCACCAGAAGTTCACTGGAAGATTTTAAGAAGAGATCGGACAGCCATTTGTTTGAAAAAGGTATAGTTTCCTGCCTGAGCAGGGGGTTGGACTAGAAGACCTCCAAGGTCCTTTTCCAACTCTGTTATACCTCTCTGTCTCCAAATCCTTTCCTGGGTGGAGAAAGTGCCCTGGGTAAGGGGGTGTGGTGGAATAATCAATCAATCAGAATAGAGCTGGAAGGAATCTTGGAGGTCATCTAGCCCACCCCCCTGCGAGACCCTATACCATTTCAGATACGTGGCTGTCCAGTCTCTTTTTAAAAGCCTCCAGTGTTGGAGCATTCACAACTTCTGGTGGCAAGCTGTTCCACTGGTTAATTGTTCTCACTGTCAGGAAGTTTCTCCTTCGTTTCAGGTTGATTCTCTCCTTGATGAGTTTCCATCCATTCGTTCTTGTGTTGCCTTGGAGAATAAATTAACCCCCCTCTTCTTCTTTGTGGCAGCCCCTCAAATACTGGAATCCTCCTCTCTTGTCCTCCCCCCCGCAGTCCTTCTTTTCTCTAGACGGGCCAAACCCAAATCCTGCAACCGTTCTTCATATGCTTTAGTCTCCTGGTTTTTAATCGTCCTAATTGCTCTTCTCTGCACTTTTTCCAAAGTCTCAACATCTGTTTGGTAATGTGGTGACCAAATCTGGATGCTGTATTCCTGGTGTGGCCTTACTAAGGCTTTATAAAGTGGTACTAACACTTCACGTGATTTTGATTCTGTACCTCTTGTTTATACAACCAAGGTGTCAGGTTTCGAGGTCGTCTCAAATAAATTGCATTTCAAACAAAGTCTTTGAAGAAAAACTCCTATTTATTAAGCACGACATTCTAGACTCGACTCCATCGAAGCCAACACTGACTTCCAGACCCAAACCCCTCCCTTTCCGTTCCCCACTCCCCTGCACTCATTGGCCATCTTCCAAGTCACTCTACCCCTAATCTACTGCTCCAGCTCAAAGGAATTTCCCCCCTCCCATCCCATCTCCTAGGGGATATTATCTCCAGGGAAAATAAGTAGGTGAAAAGTCAAACGTCCCTTTCCAGACGCCTCCGCTTCTCCTTCTTATGTCAGCACTAGAGTAAATGAAGTGCTGACACAAGGATCGTGTTGGCTTTTTTGGCGGCTGCCGCACACGGCTGGCTCGTGTTTAAGTGATTGTCCATTAGGACTCCAAGGTCCCTCTCACAGTGACTGTTTTTGAGCCAGGTTTCGCCTAATCCGTACTTGTACCTTTGATTTTTTTTTCCTTCCCAGGTGTAAAATCTTTCTTTTCTCCACATTCAAATTCATTTTGTTGGATTAAGATCCATCGTTCCAAGTCTGTCAAGATCCTTTTGGATCCTGAGCTTGCCTTTTGGGGCGTTGGCTATTAGAAAAGGCTATCAAATGCCTTTTGGGGTGTTTGATTTTGTTCCCTATATATCAAGTCATAGAATCTGAGGGATGGAAGGGACCTTGGAGATCTCATCCAATCCTCTGCCCAGGAGAGGAGCGTTCTCCAAATCAATAACTTTAGTAAAGGATCCCCCACGATTCCTGTTGCCATTTTGTGAATCTCTCCCTCCCTCCCTTCTTTTATCCTTCCTTCCTTCCTCCCTTCCTCCCTCCCTTCTTTTATCCTCCCTTCCTCCCTCCCTTCTTTAAGTGTGGTACGCGTACCCCCAGGGGTACAGGAAGAGTTTGGTGGGGGTACGCGTTGCACCGGAGTTTGGTGGGGATCACATGGGAATATCCACTGCACCGTGCTTAGCTGCGCCCACAGAACAAGGAAAGAAATAGGCGCGTATTGCAGTTTTTACACGGGAACTGGGGCCATCGTACATCGTATCACAACTCATTATGGTGGGAACTTCTGCGCATCTTTCGCGCAGCTTGGGTTCGGCCATTTTTAAACTGCGGGAACATTAACAGTTGACGTTGAGCCGCGGAGCTGTTTAAACGCCGGAGAATTGCAGTGTTATCTAACGGTTAGACAGTCAATGCGTTAAGCAATAGCCTTCATACTTTTGTATATTTATACAAGGTCAGCTTATTGCCCCCACAATCTGGGTCCTCATTTCACCTACCTTTGAAAGGATGGAAGGCTGAGTCAACCTTGAGCCTAGTGAGATTTGAACTTGCAGTAATTGCAAGCAGCAGATGTTAATAACAGTGCTTTAGTCCATGTACTACAGGCTCTTCTAACTTTATGTGTGCTGCGTTCTTTGGGGTCCGTAGCTGGGGAAGAACACTTCCTTGAAGGCTTCCATATTGTTCCTCTTCCTGCTCCTGAGGCTGGACCAGAAGAAGCTCACATCAAGAGGGGCTACGTCAGGCAACTGCGATTGGCATGGAGATAATCGGAGGAGCTGCAGGGAGTGTGCTAAACCAGTATTTCTCAACCTTGGTAGCTTGAAGATGGGGGGACTTCAACTCCCAGAATTCGGAGCTGAAGTCCCCCCATCTTCAAGCTTCCAAGGTTGAGAAACACTGTGCAAAACGGTAAAAGCCAAAAAAAACATTGTCCTGCACGAAAGAGGGAGGTTGCCAAGGGAAATGCCTGGAATTAGGGAACAAGAAGTCCAGTGAAAGAAGCAGATGGGGTCTTCTCCTCGCCCTGAACGATCCCCCAGCTGCGCTCTGAATAGGATGAAATCTGAAACCTTCCCACCGGTCCGTTTTGTTGCTACTGTATTTGATGGAAACAAATGAGGCAGCCTTTCTCAGGTACCTACGTTATATACACAGTGCTTGGGGCAGGGGTGGGAGTGGGGGTGGGGGTGAAGGGGAAATGATCTGATCCTGAATGACGATTTTCACAGAAACACGATTTTCCTCATTCCCGTTTTGCTCTTTAACATGAATGACCCCACACACACACCCCGAAGCAAACTTTAAAATGTTAATTTTTTCCACGCAGATACTTCAGAAAAATATTTGAGTAGGCAACACTTCAGATGCTTGCCTTCCTTCCTTCCTGTTTTTGTCTTCCTTCCTTCCTTCCTTCCTTCCTTCCTTCCTTCCTTCCTTCCTTCCTTCCTTCCTTCCTCCCTCTCTCCCTTCTTCCTTCCTTCCTTCCTTCCTTCCCTCCTTCCCTCCCTTCTTTTATCCTCCCTTCCTCCCTCCCTTCTTTTATCCTTCCTTCCTCCCTCCCTCCCTCCCTCCCTTCTTTTATCCTTCCTTCCTCCTTTCCTTCTTTTATCCTTCCTTCCTTTTTTCTCCTTCCTTTCTTCCTTCCTCCCTCCCTCCCTCCCTCCCTTCTTTTATCCTTCCTTCCTCCCTCTCCCTTCTTTTATCTTTCCTCCCTCCCTCCCTTCTTTTATCCTCCCTCTCTTCTTTTCTCCTTCCTTCCTTCCTTCCTTCCTTCCTTCCTTCCTTCCTTCCTTCCTTCCTTCCTCCCTTCTTTTATCCTTCCTTCCTTCTTTTATCCTTCCTTCCTTCTTTTATCCTTCCATCTTTCTATCTATCATCTATCTACCTACCTATCTATCTATCTATCCTATCTATCATCTATCTTATCTATCATCCATCATCTATCTATCTATCCTATATATCTATCTATCTATCTATCTATCTCTATCTATCTCTATCTACCTACTATCTATCATCTACTTACCTACCTATCATCTATCTATCTATCTATCTATCATCTACTTACCTACCTACATCTATCTATCTATCTATCTCTATTTTTCTATCTATCTTCCTTGACAAAAATGTGGTTTTCCAGGACTTAAACCCACGGGCTTTTCTTCTCGCTGCCCGGTTCCTTCTGGATTTCCCCCTGCAAAAAAAAAAAAAATTCTCCTCTTACGTGTCTCCATCTTCATCTTGTTGCGTTGCCGTGGCAATGTTCAAAGCCAGCTGGGTTTCTGCTGGGGGCATCAAGGAATAAGTCGGCAGGATTCCCAGCAGCGATGGCCCCGTCAAAGGTTGCAAAAGGGGAGGGAGCTCTGGGTTCAAGAAGGGGCTGGCCAGACCTGAGGATTTGAAAGGAAAGAGAGGAGAGGAGATTTACAATGAGAAGCAAAGTTTGTTCATTTGTTTGTTTGTTTACTTCTGTCCTGCCTTAATTATTTTGATAAATCACTCAAGCTCAGGCGCGTAACATTTCCAACACACCTTCCTTCTTCTAGTTTGTCCTCAACAACAACCCTGTGAGGCTGGTTGGGCTGAGAGAGAGAATCTGCTTAAAGTCACCCAGTCGGCTTTCATGCCTAAAATGGGACTAGAACTCACCATCTCCTGGTGATTGGTCCAAAGTCATTCAGCCCAGGGGTGAAATCTACTTACCTTCCTTACCGGTTCGGAAGTACATGCACCGCGCGCGCATGCTTCCTTCGCTCATGCGTGTCACATGCACGCGTGGACCCTCTGCGCGTGCACAAAATCTTCTGCACATGCTCAAAGGGTAAAAAAAACACATTACTTCCTGGTTAAAACCAGGAAGTAACAACAACCAGGAGGCGCCGCCATCGCTACCAGTTCTCCGAACCAACCGCCACGATCGTTACCGGATAGGCCAAACCGGTCCGAACCGGGAGCATTTCACCCCTGATTCAGCCGGCTTTCATGCTTGAGACGGGACTAGAACTCACCATCTCCTGGTGATTTATCCAAAGTCACCTAGTTGGCTTTCACGCTTGAGGCAGGATTAGAGCTCACCGTCTCCTGGTGATTGGGTCCAAAGTCACCCAGCCAGGTTTCATGCCTAAGGCTGGGACTAGAACTCCCAGCCACCTGGTTTCTGGCCAGGTCATCTTTGATTCTCCTCAACCCAGAGATGGAATCAGCTTCTCACTTGGTCAAGGCAGCTCTTGGCTTCACTTAGGAAGTAACGCCAGGGATGTATCCACAGAAAGGGGCAGAGGCCTCCAAACTGCATCTATCTAGATTTGGCTCAACTGCCCCCCGAGGACAGTTGATGTCCTTCCTCCCATTCCTATAAGTTTCAAATTTCCGTTGGGTGTCCGACCTCTTGAACCAGTATGGGGTGTCTACGTTGGGCATATTCAATGTAACGCAGAACAGAAGAGAAACCATCGTTACTATCTACCATACCTGCCTATGCACCTGGATAAAATACACGGAGTCCTCGGTTAACAACTGCCCTGTTTAGCGACTGTTCGAACTTAGTGTGAAAACAGCCTAATTAAGGAACCGCCAAGAACACTACCTCCAACGCTGACAGAGCGAGCCACTTATATATATAAATAAACAGAGAGCAAACCCTATTATGTTATCCTTCCTTCCTTCTTTTATCCTTCCTTCCTTCTTTTATCCTTCTCCCTCCCTCCCTTCTTTTATCCTTCCTTCCTTCCTTCCTCCCTCCCTCGCTTCTTTTATCCATCCATCCATCCATCTTCCCTACCTACCTTCCTACCTCTTTTTACACCTTTATGGGGTTTGCTGGAAGGCGCTCTGTTTTGATAGGCAGCTGTCATCAGGCTAGCCTCTCTGCTTGAGAGACAAGGACTGGTTTTAAATAGAGAAATTGCCCCTCCGCCTTGTTCCCAATTAGCATTCCTTGGCGGTTCCCAAGACGCCGGCTCCCTCTTTGATGCCGGAACACGGTGTGGTGTTCTGATGTTCTTGTACCGAAGGATGCTAATGCCTCACAACTGCAGGGAGAGTTTTATGAATCACACACACACACACACCCCTCGCATTTCTGTGCAGGGCGAATATGAAATTCCTTTTGTTGTTCTTCCCCAATGTGTCAAAGCACGATAAGCATTTTTATTGATAAGAGCTGTTCAACAGACGCCGAAACCTTGATTTGATGCCCGACATTGAGAACATGCATTTTTCAGCTGCAAAATCTTTTCACCAAGGAAGCCTGGACTTTTTTTTTTTTTTGAAAAATAAAATTAAACTTCAACTTTGAGCTCAAGAGAGATCTTTCCTCCTCTTCCTCCCCCTCCTCTTCCTCCTCCTCCTCCCCTCCTCTTTCTCCTCCTCCTCCTCTACCACCTCCTCTTCTTCCTTTTTCTCTTCCTCCCCTCCTCTTTCTCCTCCCCTCCTCTTCCTCCTCCTCCCCTTCTTCCTCTTCCTCTTCCTCTTCCTCCTCCTCTTCCCCTCCTCTTTCTCCTCTTGCTCCTTCTCTTTCTCCTCCTCCTCTTCTTCCTCCTCCTCTTCTTTCTCCCCTTCCTCTTTCTCCTCTTCCTCCATCTCTTCCTCCTTTTCCTCCTCCTCTTCTTCCTCCTTCACCTCCTCCTCCCCTTCCTCCTCTTCTTCCTCCTCCTCCCCTCCTCTTTCTCCTCCTCCTCCTCCACCACCACCTCCTCTTCTTCCTTTTTCTCTTCCTCCCCTCCTCTTCCTCCTCCTCCCCTTCTTCCTCCTCCTCCCCTTCTTCTTCCTCCTCTTCCTCTTCCTCCTCCTCTTCCTTCTCTTTCTCCTCCTCCTCTTCTTCCTCCTCCTCTTCTTCCTCCCCTTCCTCTTTCTCCTCTTCCTCCATCTCTTCCTCTTCTTCCTCCTCCTCTTCTTCCTCCTTCACCTCCTCCTCCCCTTCCTCCTCTTCCACCTTCCCCTCTTCCTCCTCCTCCTCCTCCTCCTCCTCCTCCTCCCCCTTCTTCCTCCTCCTCTTCCTCTTCCTCCTCCTCTCCTCCTCTTCCTCCTTCTCTTTCTCCTCCTCCTCTTCTTCCTCCTCTTCTTCCTCCCCTTCCTCTTTCTCCTCTTCCTCCATCTCTTCCTCCTTTTCCTCCTCCTCTTCTTCCTCCTTCACCTCCTCCTCCCCTTCCTCCTCTTCCACCTTCCCCTCTTCCTCCTCCTCCTCCTCCTCCTCCTCCTCCTCCTCCTTCCTCCTCCTCCTCCTCCTCCTCCTCCTCCTCCTCCTCCTCCTCCTTTTTATTATTATATCACTACACTGCACTGTCCAAAGCAGACATGAATAGCTGGATAATTTGGGGACATGGCTCTGAAGATATTAAGAACATTGTTTTTCCAATAGAAAGACAAGCACTTAGAATTCTGGCTGCAGCGGCATCATATTACTTTCTGAGGCCTGTTTGACTTGAATGCTAAAATTCGGGAAACAGAAGAAAGTAGGAAGATCGTATACAAGGCAGGCAGTCTGTATTTCTCTGTTTTATCCATCTGGAAAGTCTGCGTTTCCAACCTTGTCAGTTTTTGTGCACTTTTGCAGGGCATGTTAATTTATTTCCACACCTTCCAATTTTCCAAAATAGGAACCAGAAAATCCTGCAAGCCTTTTCTGTATTGCCAGCGACAAAAATGCACCGGCTTTGCTCTCTTAATTTGATGAAATGGAATACACAACGTGTGCCAGGCTAATAACTCGCACAGCCAGCCTCTCCGCTCTGTGGTTGGTGGGGCAGGTTATTGCTTCTCTTCCTGTAAATTGACATCAAAATCTATTTACACAAGTCTGTTGCAGGAGGGACCAGCCCCGAGTTCCTCTTTGTGGTCTTTGTCCTCTTGTGCTAACAGAAGTTTTAATCTGGGCCTAATTCCTTCCACCCGGCTTCTGTCTGGGGAGTTCAGGCAAGTGGGATTTCTCTCAAAGGAGAGAGAGGGAGAGGGAGGGAGGGAGCAGGAGAGAGAGAGAGGTTAAAGAATGAGTTCTTGGGATGGAAAAATGGATGAAGAGATGGATGGTTGGATGGCTAAATCGATGGAAGGAAAAATGGATTGATGAAGAGAGAGATATATGGATGAATGAGGAGAGAGAGAGAGAGAGAGAGAGAGAGAGAGAGAGACAGATAGATATAAATGGATGGATGAATGGAGAGATGGATGGATGAAGAGAGAAAGAAGAGATGTGGATGAATGAATGAGAGAGATGACAGAGATAGATAGGGATAGATGGATAGGTGGATGGATGAAGAGAGAGAAAGAGATGTGGATGAATGGATGAATGAATGAGGAAAGAGATGATGGAGATAAATAGATAGGGATGGATGGATGCATGGATGGATGGGTGGAGAGATGGATAGTTGGATGGATGGATGGATAGATAGATAGATAGATAGATAGATAGATAGATAGATACGTACGTACGTACGTAGGTAGGTAGGTAGGTAGCTAGGTAGGTAGGTATGGATGGGAGAGTAGATAGGTAGATACATACATACATACATACATACAAAGGTAGGTAGGTATGGATGGATGGGAGAGTAGGTAGGTAGGTAGATGGATACATACATACAAAGATAGGTAGGGATGGATGGATGGATGGGAGAGTAGGTAGGTAAGTAGATGGATACATACATACATAGGTAGGTATGGATGGATGGGAGAGTAGATAGGTAGGTAGGTAGGTAGGTACATACATACATACATACATACGGATGGGTGGGAGAGTAGGTAGGTAGGTAGATAGATAGATACATACATACATACATACAAAGATAGGTAGGTAGGGATGGATGGATGGATTATTTGATGGATAAATGAATGAATGGCTGGATAGATGTAAAGATGGAGGAAGGGATAGATAGACAATGGAGATTGATGATAGGCAGACAGAGAGAAAGGTGATAGTTGGATAGGTAGACCGGTTGGGAGAGAGATGACTAGAGGGTATATGGTGTGTATGAAAAACGACATCAGTTGGAAATGTGAGAAGGTTGAAGATCTTCATTTTGTTGGAAACGTCTCAAGGGAGCTTGGAAACTCCACTTCGGCCTCCCTCAAACAGGCAGCTGGGCATTCCTCTTGGTTCCCCAGTTGGCTCAGTTACCCACCTAGTAGATAACAAAGGGGGATCTCACCCTGCCCTCTCTTGCAGGAGATGGCAAAAGCCTGTAAGAGAGGAATGCAGACTCCATCATCCACGGCACACTGGCTGTCTTCTGATGCCAAGATGGCTGGTGGCCCATTACTAGGGACTGCGCGATCCTATCTTTGATCCCAGCTGGCCTCGCTGTTAGTGCCACTTTTTAAAAAATTGTACATTTACAGCCAAATTATACATTTATATATATACATACACAATGACACATACACATATTTTACTTGGATGGGCTGTTTTTTTCCTCTTGTTTTTACCACGAGATCCAACTGTTGCCGCACAATCTAAAAGTGTTTTAAATAAATAAAGCCATCGTCCAGTGGTGAAATCTGAACCAGTTTACTACTGGTTTGCTGGTTGCGCAGTACGCACCATGTATCAAATGCGAGGTGCGCGCACACAGTGCACGTCAAAAGGAGGCATGCGGTAAGTAGAACAGAGCGCGGGGGGGGTGATCAGCTGTGGTGCGCAATCTTTTTTTTTTTACTTTTAAAAGCAATGCTTTTAAAAGTAAAAAAAAAAAATGCCTCTGACGATCGCACTGCTCAGCTGGGATCGTCAGAGGCTTTTTATTTACCTTTTAAAAGCATTTTTTCTACAACCTCTTCGGCCAAAGAGGTTGCAGAAAAAAAATGCTTTTAAAAGCCTCTGACGATCCCAGCTGAGTTGCCTGATCGTCAGAGGCTTTTTTTTTTTTTCCCTTTTAAAAGCATTTTTTTAAAAGGGATTTTTGCTACCGGTTCTCCGAATCACCCCGCCGCCATCGCTACCGGATTGCGCGATCCGGTCCGAACCGGGAGCATTTCCCCCCTGCCGTAGTCCTTCAGGGAGAGCCGAATCTTCCCAAGGCAACAAGATTGGCAGCAGAAAAAGCCTTCTTTTTTTTTAATTCCCAAGGACCTTTTAATCCTCTTTTATTTCTGCTGCTGTCCTTAAGGTTTTTATCTCCATGACATGTTTACGTTTTCCTTTCATCCCTCTTTTCGGTTTGCACTTCTCTTAAACAACGGTTGTCTTCAATTGATTGTATTTGTGTGTGTGTGTGTGAGACTGTGTGTGTTTAAAATAATGACCTGCGTGGATTTTATTTATGTTTTTAGCTGTGTTGGGGGGATTAATCGGTCCTGACAATAGAGGAATAAAATGTTGAATGGTGAAATATGACTTTAGAACCGTATGAAGTCAACAGTCAGCTATTGCGCAATGGGAAATAATGGAGATACACGTGAAGATTGCAGGTAGGCCTCGACTTACGACAGTTCATTTAGTGACCGTTTGACGTTACAGCGACACCGAATAAAGAAGCTTGTGATCGTTTTTTCATATTTACGACCTTTAAATGAATCTGGCTTCCCCATTGACTTCGTTTGTCACAAGGTCCCAAAAGGGGATCACTGTGACCGTCATAAATACGAGTCAGGCTGCCAAGCGTCTGAATTTTGATCACGTGACCACGGGGAGGCTGGCAACGGCCGTCAGTGTGAAAAACGGTCCTTTTTCCAGTGCCGTTGTAACTTTGAAATGTCACTAAATGAACGGTTGTAAGTTGAGGACTACTGTATTAGGCACGTTCGCCAGTATAATTATGTCTAAAAAAATCAGGATGCGGAGGAAGTTTATTCACTGAATATTTATTTAATTTAATTTAATTAGGGGCCAGATTTTCAGAACGTTGGGTTTAAGAGCGTATATTCATTGATTTCCGCACGTGCTGCTATTCTGTGACAATTTGGGGAAAATACATTTTTGGTTTATGTCTTCTAAGCTTGTTTGGGACTTTAATGCAAACCGTTGATTATTAAAATCTCTGAGCAAAGATTTAAGGCTAGGCATCAGGCAGAGTTATAATTGCAATCGCAATAGTTAATTTTGTTTTTCTTTTTTTACAGATTGCATTTTCACAGCACAGTAACTTTATGGATCTGGTGCAGTTCTTCGTCACGTTTTTCAGGTACGGTAGCTCTGCACCCAATTATTATATTCTTAATATATCAGGGGCGGGTAATTAATTTTCCTGAGGGCCCACGTGAAAAATTGGGAGCGGCTCTGAAGTTGCATTGGCGTGCACAGACGCACATTGGTAAATCGAAAAAGATATATATATATAGCAGCCGCCTTCAAAATACAGATAGTCCTCGATTTACGACCACAATTGAGCCCCAAATTTCTGTTGTTAAGCGAGACAGCTGTTAAGCGAGTTTTGCCCCATTTTGTGACCTTTCTTTCCCACCATTGTTAAGTGAATCACTGCAGTTGTTAAGTTAGGAACACGGTTGTTAAATGAATCTGGGTTCCCCATTGGCTTTGTTTGTCAAAAGGTCGCAAAAGGGGGATCTTATAACCCTGGGACACTGCAACCGTCATAAATACGAATCAGTCACCAAGCGTCTCTGAATTTTGACCCCGTGACCATGGGGATGCTGCAACAGTCGTAAGTGTGAAAAACGGTCCTAAGTCACTTTTTTTTTGGTGCAGTTGTAACTTTGAACCGTCATTAAATGAATGGTTGTAAGTCGAGGACTACCTGTAAAAGAAAGGGTGGACGGGGACAGTCAAAGGAACGGATGTGGCCCATATCCATATCGTAAAATGCCCAGCTCTGTATTTTATGATGATACATAAAATCCATAAATCCACCTTGTTTCGAAGAACATCATCACATGGGTTCTCTTCTGGAAAAATAAAAATACAAATAAAAAATAGAGGGTTGCACCAAGGTCACCTGTAAGGCCATCACTTTCACGGATTAAAGAATATCAAGAGTTGGAAGGGGCCTTGGAGGTCTTCTAGTCCACCCCTCTGCTCAAACAAGACACCCAATACCATTTGAAACAAATGGTTGTCTAGTCTCTTCTTAAAAGCCTCCGGCGATGAAGCGCCCACAACTTCTGGTGGCAGGCTGTTCCACTGATTAATTGTTCTTCCTGTTAGGAAATTTCTCCTTAGTTCCAGGTTGTTTCTCTCCTTGGTTAGTTTCCATCCGTTGTTTCTTAGTCTTTGTCTTCGGGTGGTTTAGACTCGCAGGGCAGTGATGAAATTCACATTTTTTTTACTACCGGTTCTGTGGGCGTGGCTTGGTGGGCGTGGCAGGGGAAGGATACTGCAAAATCTCCATTCCCACCCTACTCCAGGGGAGGATACTGCAAAATCTCCATTCCCACCCTACTCCAGGGGAAGGATACTGCAAAATCTCCATTCCCACCCTACTCCAGGGGAAGGAATACTGCAAAATCTCCATTCCCACCCTACTCCAGGGGAAGGATACTGAAAAATCTCCATTCCCACCCCACTCTAGGGGAAGGATACTGCAAAATCTCCATTCCCACCCCACTCCAGAGGAAGAATACTGCAAAATCTCCATTCCCACCCCACTCTAGGGGAAGGATACTGCAAAATCTCCATTCCCACCCCACTCCAGAGGAAGGATACTGCAAAATCCCCATTCCCTCCCCACTCTGGGGCCAGCCAGAGGTGGTATTTGCCGGTTCTCCAAACTATTCAAAATTTCCGCTACCGGTTCTCCAGAACCTGCAGGATTTCATCCCTGTCAAAGGGGTCTCCAACCTTGGCAACTTTAAGACTTGTGGACTTCAACTCCCAGAGTTCCTCAGCCAGGTGGGACTAGAATTCACTGCCCTCTGGTGATTGGCCCAAAGCCACCCAGTGAGCTTTCACGCCTAAGGTGGGACTAGAACTAACCGTCTTCTGGTGATTGGGCCAGAGTCACCCTGCTGACTTTCATGGCTAAGGCAGGACTAGAACTCACCATCCCCTGGTGATTGGTCCAAAGTCACCTAGCCGGTTTTCATGTCAAAGGTAGAACTAGAACTCCCGTCTCTTGGTGATTGGCCCAAAGTCATGAAGCTGGCTTTTATGCCTAAAGCGGGACTAGAACTCATCACCTCCTGCTGCTTTTAAAACTTGTGGACTTCAATTCCCAGAATTTCAGCTGCCAGGAAGGAGGGAGGGAACGGCTGGCTGGGGAATTCTGGGAGTTGAAGTCCACAAGTCTTAAAGTTGCCAAGGTTGGAGACCCTGAGTTTAGCGAATAGATTGACCCCCTCTTCTTTGCGGTCCTTCACAACTCAGACATTCTGCGATTCTACCGTCCTCGTCTTAATTGTGGGAAATATAGAACGATATGCCTGCTTCTGTGTTGGCATTTTGTATTTTAATATACTAGAGGTGTCCAGCCTTGGCGACTTTAGGACCTGTGGACTTCAACTCCCAGAATTCTGGGCATGAACATCATCCTCACAGCAGGCC
Source organism: Pantherophis guttatus (assembly GCF_029531705.1). The sequence goes on from NW_026844020.1 coordinate 3,517,744, forward strand.
GCCATTTTAGTTCTCCTCAGAGAAGTCCGCTTTTCATCCCTTGCAAAGTTTGGCTTTGTGCTTCGTGCGGAATCTCACACCAATATGTAGTTTCACACACACACACACAACCCTTTGCAACTCTGACATTATGGCAAGAGGATAGAACAGGCCTGTCTGGCCTTGGCCACTTTAAGGCCTGTGGACTTCAACTCCCAGAATTCCCCAGCCAGCCATGAGGATAATTAACCATGGCAATGCTGGCTAGGGAATTCTGGGAGCTGAAGTCCATAAGTCTTAAAGTGGCGAAGGCTGGAGGACCCCACGGAACTAGGCCAATTCAAAATCCCGATGCTTTTGACAAGGTAGCCATAACTCTTCCCTTCTGCTATTTGTAGCCATGCTAATGACCAATCTAAAATAAAATCTCTTTGGCGCACTTAACGGAGAGCCACTGCCTCCTTGTGGCAGATTGCAAAAAAAATAAAAAATAAATAAAAATAGGTGCAGGGTGCAGGACCATGGAAATAGGTCCAGTTGGGTGCCCTTGAGAGAAATCACCTGCAAAGCATTGCAGAAAGAAGTTTCCCAAGATAAAAAAAAACAAAATTAAAATTAAGGCGTTTTTAATGGCAAATGGAAAAGGAGAACATGTCAAAGTCTTCTACGGCATTTAAATTTCATGTGAAATTTATTTGAGGAGTTCCACTGCGCCCAGCTGTTGGAAAATAGGATGCTGGCTAGTGCATGGATAGCAGACTCTTTTGTACTTGTCCACATATTGCCGCTGCGGTTGCAAACTTTTCCTTGCCTATGGCATTAAATGCACACCTGCAAGGGAGCCAGTTTGGTCTAGGAGTTAAGGCACAAGGCTAGAAAGTGGGAGACGGTGAGTTCTAGTTCTGCCTTAGACATGAAAGCCAGCTGGATGACTTTGGGCCAATCACTAGGGAGACGGTGAGTTCTAGTCCTGTCTTAGGTTTGAAAGCCAGCTGGGTGAGTCAGCCCAATCCACCTCACAGGGTTGTTGTTGCGGGGAAAATAGGAGGATGAAGGTGTGTGAGATATGTTCACTGTCTTATTTGTAAAAATAATAAAGGCCAGATAGAGATAGATAGATAGATAGATAGATAGATAGAGAGAGAGAGAGAGACAGACAGACAGACAGACAGACAGACAGAGACAGAGACAGAGAGAGAGAGAGAGAGAGAGAGAGAGAGATGAGATAGATAGATAGAGATAGATAGAGATAGATAGATACAGAAAGGGAAAAAGAAAGAAAGAAAGAAAGACTAGATAAATGATGTATGTATGTATGGACAGATAATCGGTAAATGATGGATGGATGGATAGAGATAGACAGATAGACAGACAGTGGGTAAATGATGAATGGATGTATGGACAGATTTATTTATTTATTTTATTTATTTTATTAAATTTCTATACCGCCCTTCTCCCGAAGGACTCAGGGCGGTGAACAGCCACAAGATAAAACACAGAAGTACAAAAATTTAAAATAGATTAAAATAGATTAAAAGCGAATTAAATAATTTGGCTGAATTATTTAATTCAGATAATTGGTAAATGGTGGATGGATGGATGGATGAGTAGCTAGAGAGAGAGACAGACAGACAATGGGTAAAGGAAGGAAGGAAGGAAGGATGGATAGATAGATAGATTTGATAGATTTTGATAGACGTGAAGTCTTGAAAGGGAGCAACAGAACTAAGTCGGCTGTCATCTATAGCAATATGTTCAGGAAAGTGAAGTTTTAGGATCATTTGTCAATAGACTTAGCCCTTTCCTTATTAATAAACTTAGCTTTCTCGTGGCTCAAGGGTGAGACAACATCCAAGCGCATAATGTTATTTTCCTCTCGGTTGTGCAGTGGCTCCATAGCCATTGCCTCCTCAAAGCTCTGCCTTGAAAGTCCTCTTTTGAGCCTCCTTGAAATGGGAAGAAATTGAGTTTTCCAGTGGGAGGCTGTCAACTCGTATAGGTAATTGGATCAAAAAGAACGGCCGTAAGATTTGGAGGTGGGAATATTGGCTACAAAAACGATTAGATCAATGTCTTCTTTCCTTTCCTGGAGAAAAAATAATGGAGGGCTTTTTGCAAAGTCAGCGTGAGGCAAGGCACCCACTGCGGTTCTGCCGATAAAAGAATCTTAAACGGAGCTCCGATCCAAACCAGGTTTGTTGGTCGGCTGGTTTCCGGCCTCTCACTGTCCGTCTGAAAAATGGAGACATCTTGCTTGTTTCTGGATTTTCGTTTTGTTTTTTTTTAATGACGATTAATGATAACATTTGCCTAGAATCTGCTCCGTGTCTTGGGAAACGAGTGGGCATATAAATCTCCGGCGGTGAATAAATCAATACGGGCACTGTTCATTTTCTAGTTTCATAGGCGTTCCAAAGAAGACATTACCTAAGATTGTTTTTTAAAAAAAAAAAAAGGAAGCAGGACAAAACCTCATGATTTTAGATCCCTTCCCCCACCCCCCTTTTTTTTGGTGCATATTTTCACATTTCCCCAATGCGTTGCAGTCAGACAGCCGGTTTGGTCTAATGGTCTAATGGTTAAGGCAACAGGCTAGAAAGTGGGAGACGGTGACTTCTAGTCCTGCCTTAGCTATGAAAACCAGCTGAGTGAGTTTGGGTGAATCACCAGGAGACTGTGAGTTCTAGTCCTGCCTTAAGCATGAAAGCTAGCTGGGGAACTCTGGCCAATCACTGGGAGACTGTCAGTTCTAGTCCCACTTTAGGCATGAAAGCCAACTGGGGGACTTTGGGCCAATCACCAGGAGACTGTGAGTTCTAGTCCTGCCTTAGCTATGAAAACCAGCTGAGTGAGTTTGGGTGAATCACCAGGAGATGGTGAGTTCTAGTCCTGCCTTAGGCATGAAAGCCAACTGGGGGACTCTGGGCCAATCACTGGGAGACGGTGAGTTATAGTTCTGCCTTAGCTATGAAAACCAACTGAGTAAGTTTGGGTGAATCACCAGGAGATGGTGAGTTCTAGTCCTGCCTTAAGCATGAAAGCTAGCTGGGGGACTCTGGCCAATCACTGGGAGACAGTGCGTTCTAGTCCTGCCTTAGGCATGAAAGCCAACTGGGAGAGTTTGGGCCAAGCAGCAAGAGACTGTGAGTTCTAGTCCCACCTTAGGCATGGAAGCTACAATGTAATGAGGTGGGGTTTTTTTTCTTTTTTTGGCAGGAGGGAGTCAGTTTTGCTGTATTTTTCTAACATTCAAGCCAGGGAAAGCCAGCTCACTGATTTTATTTCTCTTTCCTTCCTTCTTTTCAGCTGCTTCTTGTCTCTGCTTCTCGTGGCTGCCGTGGTTTGGAAGATTAAGCAAAGCTGCTGGGCATCACGGAGGAGAGAGGTGGGTCAGAACGACACAATTACCGCTTTCTGCAATGATCTGCGTGGTTTTTATCTCAGCTTCTGGATTCCTTCCCCCTACCCTCCCCCTTAAGAGAAGCAGCAAATGGCTTTTGGGTGAAAACGAACATCCAATATTGGTATGCAGTCAGGCGCGAGAAGAAGGGCACAGCTCTGCTTCACATTCCTGGCACTCGCACTGTCGATAGTCCTTGACTTACAACTATTAGTTTCGCAACTGCCCAAAGTTACAACGGCATTCTAAAAAGTGACTTATGACAGGTCCTTGCACTCAGAACTGCTTCATCGTCCCCACGGTCACGCCAACAAAACTGGCCACACGGCAACTGGCATGTATTTATGATGGTTGTCGCGTCCCACGTGACTGCCATTGGTGACCTTCTCAGCCGGCTTCTGACCAACAAAGTCATAAAATTGGGTGCAACCTTATTTAACCACCACCAATTTTGGTGCCACTTGTGGACATAAATTGGGGACTATGTATACCAAAGAGAAGCAGTTTGGTCTAGTTAAGGCACCAGGCTAGAAAATGGGAGACGGTGAGTTCTAGTCCTTTCTTAGGCATGAAAGTCAGCTGGGTGACTTTGGGCCAATCACCTGGCGACAGTGAGTTCTAGTCCTTTCTGAGGCATGAAAGCTAGCTGGGTAACTTTGGGTCAATCACCAGGCGATAGTGAGTTCTAGTCTAGCCTTAGGCATGAAAGCCATCTGGGTGACTATGGGCCAGTTGCTCTTTCTTAGCCCAACCATCTCACAGGGTTGTTTTGGGGAAAATAGGAGGAGGAAAGTGTACTGGATATGTTTTCCACCTTGAGTTATTTATGAAACTAATATAGGCAGGATACAAATAAATCAACGTACGGTTACATCATCATTTTTAGAACGTCTGTCACCAAAATTCCAGACAGTGTGCCGTAAAATTTGCTAACAGTAACAGAGTTGGAAGGGACCTTGGAGGTCATCCAGTCCAAGAACATTCTTGGTTGTGCTTTTTTGATGACGTTTTTGAAGTTAGTTGTCCATTTTAGATAATGACAATTTCTAAAAAAAAATAAAAATAACTCAGTGTAGCACCAGGTGTATAAGTATTTGGTCTAATTTCTATGCTTTGTTTTTGTTTTCTTTTTCTACACTTTGTTTTTAAATTTAAAAAATACAAGTGACACAAACAAAAAGATTAAGCACAGCAAAAAGAACAAAAGAGTAAAATACAAATAACACACTATGAATAATCAAACAAGAGATCTAGAATGTCACGTAGATTATGGTTTTCCACTGTATTGTTAATTACTTGTAAGTAATAGAACATATGTCACTTTAAAAATTCAGAAATTGCTATTAGGCTAAGGATATGTCATTAGGAACAGTGGTCAGCTCAGTTCAAAATTAAAGGGTATAATTAATGAATCAACGTTGCCAGGTTAGTCAAAGTGGAATATCCCATGAAGTTAAAATATAGACTCCATATATAGAAAAATCAAAATTTTGGATGGCACAACACTGTGCATCGAATTATAGTCCAGGCATATTTTCTAGTTAGAATTCAATTCCTCATCAGATTTTAATTTTAAGATACGAAGATATTCTGGACATGGAGTCATAATTCCCTAATTTCATATGCAGCAGTTAAAACAGGTAATCCTCAATCCCCAGTTCATTTAGTGACCGTTCAAAGTTACATCAGCACTGAAAAAAATGACCTGGCCATTTTTCAAACTTTTGACCATTGCAGCATTCTTGTGGTCATGTGATCAGAATCCAAATGCTTGGCAACTGGCATGTACTTAGGACAGTTGCAGTGTCCCTGGGGGTCACGTGATCCCCTTTTGCGGCCATCTGACAAGCAAAATCAACGGGGAATCCAGATTCACATAACAACCAGTGTTACTAACTTAATAACGGCAGCGATTCACTTAACAACTGTGGCAAGGAAGGTCATAACATGGGACAGAATTTACGGAGCAATGGTTTCGCTTAGGGACGGAAATTTTGGGTTCAGTTGTGACCGTACGTTGAAAGCTACCTGTACATAGAAAGCAGTGGTGAAATCTAAAATTTGTTACTACCAGTTCTGTGGATGTGGCTTGGTGGGGGGGGGGGTAATGTGACTGGGTGGTCGTGGCCAATTTTTTTTTAAACTTTTAAAACCATTTTTTTTACAACCTCTTCTGCGAAGAGGTTGTAAAAAAATTCGTTCAAAAGCCTCCGACGATCCCAGCTGAGTTGCCTGATCGGCAGAGGCTTTTTTTCTTTTAAATGCCTCTGATGATCCCAGCTGAGTTGCCTGATCGGCAGAGGCTTTTTTCTTTTAAATGCCTCTGATGATCCCAGCTGAGTTGCCTGATCATCAGAGGCTTTTTTTCTTTTTTTTACTTTTAAAAGCATTTTTTTCGGCGGAAGAGGTTGTAGAAAAAATGCTTTTAAAAGTTAAAAAAAAAAGTCTCTGATGATTGCGCGGCTCAGCTGGGCATGGGGGGGGCAGGGATTTTTGCTACCGGTTCTCCGAACCACCCGCCGCCATCGCTACTGGATCAGGTGATCCGGTCCTAACTGGGAGCATTTCACCCCTGATAAAAAGCTAATTCAGTGTATTTTGTATTCAGTCTTGTGGGTCGAAATGTGCTTCACACACACACACACACACACACACACACACACACACGCAACCATGCCCCTCTCGCTGTGTTTGACCAAACCTTTGCAAGAAAGAACATCAGTCCTGCTCCCGAGACCTCTGCAGTTTGAACGAAGTGTAATATTTTACGAAGGATTTAATTGTAAAGTAAATTGACTGTACATTAAGCGCCCCAGCTATACCTGCCACTTAAGTCTTAATTACTCTGTTTCCTCAAGATACCGATATTGCTCTGTTCTTCGAGATTGCCATGGCTACAGCCTCGTAACCCAACATTTGTTCGCATTCAGTGTTTGTCTTTCCATTGATTTTTGACATTTTTCATTCTTCGGCTGACTCTTGTTTCTGGTGGGTTTTTTTTGGGTACAAATAGGCAGGCACCTTGGATTCAGGACGGCGTTTTATCGAAATAAAAGAATATTTGTAGCTCAGGGTTGAACTCTGGGGTCCTTGGTGCTCTCTGAGCTTGGTGGTTTTCTTGGAGACGTTTCGGGACCCAACTAGGTAACATTATCAGTGCTAGAAGGGAGTGAGATTTATGGAGAGGAAGGGGAGGAGGAGGAGAGGATTGGGGGAAAGGAGGTGGAAAGCAAGAGGAGGAGGAGGAGAACTGTGGGGTCCTTGGTGCTCTCTGAGCTTGGTTGTTTTCTTGCAGATGTTTCAGGACCCAACTAGGTAACACTATCAGTGCTAGAAGGAGTGGGGTTGGTGGAGAGCAGGAGGAGAGCAGGAGGACTGAGGGGTCCTTGGTGCACTCCGAGCTTGGTGGTATTCTTGCAGACATTTCATTACCAAACTAGGTTACATCATCAGTGCTTCAAGGGAATGGGGTTTGCAAAATGGATAAGGACGAGAACTGTGGGGTCCTTATTGCTCTCTGAACGTGGCTGTTTTCTTACAGATGTTTTATGACCCAACTAGGTAATATCTTCAGTGCTAGAAGGGAGTGGGATTTGTATAGTGGTGGTGGTGGAGGAGGAGGAGGACGACGACGACGATGACAACGGCGACTGTGGGATACTTGGTACTCTCTGAACTCGATGGTTTTCTTGCAGACGTCTCGTTACCAAACTAGGGAACATCATCAGTACTCTACAGATTTATCACTGACTTTCCCAGCAGGAGGAGAAGAAGTGACAAAGCATAACTTCTGCCACTCCCTTGCCCTGATGGTAGGACCCTGTTTGTCTGAGGTTGGAAAAGTGAGACAATAATGATCCCATGGTCAAGTGGTCAAGTTGACCCCATGGTCAACCCTAAGCCACACAGTTTAGAAAGGAGAAAACCATTTTGGATTCCAAAAAGATCCGGGCATTGGTTGAGAAGGTAGTCAAGTCTACAGTGGATCTTCTCCTAGAGTTCTTGGTGAAGTTTTGAAGACCTGAGGGTGTGGTGTGACCTCCATAGCATGAAACCTTCGTGAAATACTTTTCCATCTCTCATAGCAAATTTGAGAGAAGCTAGAAAATTACTTTTCCGTCGCCACTTCCCTGCCAACTAAGCATGAGATGAGATGTCCAACTTTTCTCAGAACTAAATTGCCTATCTCAGGGTCTCCAACCTTCGCAACTTTAAGACTTGTGGAGTTCAATTCCCAGAATTCCCCAGCCAGCCATGCTGGCTGGGAAATTCTGGGAGTTGAAGTCCACATGGTCTTGAAGTCACCAAGGTTGGACATCCCTGGTCTACCTGGTTTAAGAACCCAGAAGATACAACTGTTGTGGTCCACCAGCAGCCTGCAGAGCTGGCAGCGGAGTCAGACAGTGAGGAGGCTGGGGAGGAACATGGACCAGTCCTGGAGGCTGGGGAAGGCCCGGATGAGGACTCTGCGTCGGAGGCAGAGATGGGGCCAGGGCCATCTGGGAGTGATGTGCGGACTCCGGAGCACCCAGAGTCAGACAGCAGAGAGGCAGAGGAACAGGAGGAGCCTGTTCCTAGTGCGCCAGAAGTCAAAAGCAGCTGAAGCAAAAGGGACGACTCGGGAGTAAGGCCAGGAGATGATTAACCCCTCCCATAAGGCTTAAAAGAGAAACAAAGGCACTTGGGGCCTTTTGTAGGAAAGCAACGTTGCTAACTCTGTTTCCAGTCGGCATCTCTTGTTTGTTTCTGAACTTCGTGGGGCTTTGCCAAGTAAGGCCTTTGGCAGGGTATCTTATCAAAGAAGATAAAGGTTGGTGATTATCCCGAAGGACTTCTTCCGAAGGCCTTGTTTTACAACTAATTGGGACTCAGCTGGAAATGAACATAATTCTCAGCTGTTACAATAAAATAGGTTTTTTTGGGACTAATTGTGTATTATAATGACTCAGTAAGCCTAGGTCACAACAACAACCAGATGAAGTTCTAGAGCTGTGTAGGATAATTGTTTCCCTTCTGTCCAACTGGAAGCGTATTTAACAGCGCCAGGCAGGTTATAAAAATCCCCATCAATAAATACGCTTCAAAAAACTTTTCGGTGGTGTTCCATCGCCAGGCATTTGAAAGACCCCAAACAAACAAAATGTTAAAAAGTGACAAGATTTGTGTGGCTCCTCTAAATCGTATTAAAATACCTTTACAATACCCGAGGCACGTCACCACTTTTGAGCAATCCCTAATCTTTGGGAAAAGTTGAAAGTTGAAAAAAATGTGACACACCCTACAAACAGCTGATGTTTTTTTTCTCTCCAGATTTTCTGGGTGAAACCCTTCCCAGAGATTGCGGGGAGGGGGGGGTGTTTCTCCCCCCTCCTCTAAATTAAACATTAATCGGGTGTTTTTTTTATGCTGGATAAAAAGGCAGAGAAATACCGTGTTCCGCCTGGAGCCAAGTTAAGGTATTTAATGAGGGTTTAGGCAGCAAATGTCACAGGTATGAAATGGTTTTTAGCCAGGTGTTTTGCAAAGGTGATCATATGGTAGGTTTATTAGCCTAACCGCCGTTAAGCCCGTTGTCCTTGGTTTTAATCGAAATTTTAATCGAATCGAAAAGGACAGAAGAACTGGTGAAAATTAACCAAAGGTTTGCATCGAGGCGGCCCTCGACTTAACCGTATTCGAGAACCGGTCTCTGTTACTAATATTTACTGGCCGTGATGATCTTATTGATCTCCGCCGTGTGTGTCGTGGCGTGTCATTTATCCTTTGTCCCCAAGTGATGTCTGGATCCGAGCAGGAACAATTTCCAGCCGTTGAATTAATCAACTCGAGAGTCCCCTTCCTCAAATCCGGCAGGAATAATTTAGGTTATCGGAAGCAGAGGAGAAACATGTCCAGATAGCAGAATTAAGTGAGAAGGTCTGAGACCCTGCAAGGAGAGAAAAAAAACACCACCGGATCTTAACACCTTTCATAGGTGAAACCAGGAACTTTGAAGGTTTTAACAGAAACTTTTAACAGAAAGACTTTTGTGGCCAGTATCCCTTGGGAAGTGTGGAGCTTCAGGGTTTAATGACCCTGGCCCAGACAACCGATTTTCTGAGCTCTCACTTTCAACTGTGGTTAGTATCTTCAGAGGCAAAGTGGTCTCGATAGAAGAGAATATTTGTAGCGCAGGGTTGTACAGTGAACTGAGGATGTTACCTAGTTGGGTCACGAAATGTCTGCAAGAAAAACACCAAACTCAGAGAGCTCCAAGAACCCCACAGTCCTCCTCTTTTTCCTCCTCTTCCTCTTCCTCCTTCCTCTCCCCTCCCCTTCCTGCTCCCCTTCCCCCTTTTCATCCTCTCCATAGACACCATTCCCTTCTAGCACTGATGATGTTAGCTATTTTGGTAATGAAATGTCTGCCAGAAAACCACCAAGTTCAGAGAGCACCAAGGACCCCACACTTGTCGTCCTGCTCCTCGTTCCTCCCTCCTCCTCCTCCTCCCTCTTCCTCCTTCCTCCCTCTTTCCTCCCTCCTCGTCCTCCTCCCATTACCACCAACCCCAACGTGTTTGAACTACACTTCCCAGCGTCCCCAGCTAGCCGTCTTGGCAAAACTTGTGCTAGAAGAGGAGCAGTTTTCATCCAGATCAATCTGGATGGGTTTAAATTGACCCCAAAGACGATGTTGAAAGAAATCCGGCAAGGAATTCACTTAACAGCCACATCACTGACTTAACAACTGCTGCGATTCACTTAACATCTGCGGCAAGAAAGACCGAAAAACGGGACAAAATCCACCAAGGACCCGTCTCATTTAGCAGCAAGAATTTTGGGCTCAATTGCGCTCGTAAGTCGAACACTGCCTGTATTTTGTTCCGGGAGAACTTGGAAACCACAACAACAAAAAATCATACCTAGGTTTCTTGATAGCTTGGCGTGACACCAAAGGCAGGGACGATAGCCCCCTTTTTAAATCCAAGATGTTTGGAAAGGGATAGGTAACGTGTAGGAGGAGGCAGAGAGGAATGGCTGAAATATAAGCACCATAAAAGGTTTTTTTCCCCCCTCTCGGCATCTAATCCACAACATGTATTTTTGGCCTCTCTTTTTAAAAAATGAAGGTCCTTTAAAAAAAAAAAGAAAAACACCCTAAAAACTCCTCGGGGACTGTTTGCCGTCGTCTGTCAGCTGGATTTCAAGGCTGACGCTGACAGAAATAAATCAGGCGAGGTGGGGGATTGAACCTCAGCGCAATCTGAAACGGTTGATTGCCTGCAATTCGCCTGCCATCTCCAAAGCATCGGAAATTTCGCAGAGACATTATTTGAACAGAGGACAAATTACAGGCAGTCCTCAGTTTACAAGCTTTTGCTTAGGGACCGTTTGATGTTCACGGCGGCACTGGAAATAAAGGGACTCGTGACCGTATTTGACACTTGACATGGCTGCAGCATTCCCCGTGATTACGTGGTCAAAATCATGTGATGCTTGGCAATTGACCCATAGAATAGAATGACAGAGTTGGAAGGGACCTTGGAGGTCTTCTAGTCCAACCCCCTGCCCAGGCAGGAAACCCTACACGACTTCAGACAAATGGTTATCCAACCTCTTCTTAAAAACTTCCAGTGTTGGAGAACCTACAACTTCTGGTGGCAAGTTGTTCCACTGATTAATTGTTCTAACTGTCAGGAAATTTCTCTTTAGTTCTAAGTTGCTTCTCTCCTTGATGAGTTTCCATCCATTGCTTCTTGTCCTGCCTTCAGGGGCTTTGGAGAATAGCTTGACTCCCTCTTCTTTGGGGCAGCCCCTGAGATATTGGAAGACTGCTATCATGTCTCCCCTAGTCCTTCTCGTCATTAAACGAGACATGCCCAGTTCCTGCAACCGATTCACTTAACAATTATCTGGCCAAAGAAGGTTATGAAACTGGACCAAACTTATTGAACAACTGTCTCACTTAGGGGCAGAAATTTTAGGCTCAATGGTGGTCATACATTGAGGACTTAGCCATGCAGCTCGACTTACAACAGTTCATTTAGTGACCTTTCCAAATTATAACGGCACCGAAAAAGGCGACTTGTGACCGTTTTCCTCTTAACGACCATAGCTGCATCCCTGTGGTCACATGATCAAAATCCAGACGCTTGGCAGCTGACTCCTATTTATGACGGTCGCAGCGTCCCTGGGTGACGTGACCTTCTGACACGCAAAGTCAACGGGGGAAGCCGGATGATTCACTTAACAACCGCATTAGTAACTTAACAGCCGCAATGATTCACTTAACAACTGTGGCAAGAAAGGTCGTAAAATGGGGCAAAGCTCACTTAAGAAATGTCTCGCTTAGCAACGGAAATATTGGGCTCCAAGGCCGTCGTAAGTCGGTTACATATCCTTTTGAGATTTTTTTTTGGGTTTTACTCGGCTAAAGACTTCAGATCCAAATTTTCCTCCCTCCGGGGCGAACCGGTGGTGAAAAGCATTTGAAACGCCTTTAATATTCCTGAGATTTTAAAAGATCTTGCAGAGAAAAAATACTCCGGAAAGCTCTTCTTGCTGCTGATTTTTTTTTTTTTTTGAAACGAAAGATTTAAAAACAGGATTTATTTTATTTTTTTGCATCCACATGATCCTCGAGGATAAAATCAACATTTGTGCCGTTCCTTCAGGGTTCTGGGAAATCTCTCTCCTCTCCTGGGTCTCGAAGACAGTATCATTTAAGAAAGAAATCATTTTTGTGCGCTCTGCAGCACGCGTGCCGCAAATCACACCAGAGGAGAGAGACATGGGGTGGCTGGGATTGGTACCATCTCTGAGCCACTCCACGCAGGGCGCCCCAAAACATTTAATTTTCTTTTCGTCGCCACCCAATCATCTGCCTCTCCTCTTGTCCCATACGAGCATCTTTGAGACTCAACATCCCTGGATAAAATGAAAAGAGATGGGATCCTTCTATTTGGAGAATTATGATAGTTCCTTAAATAATTACACGGCATAATCCTTCGGGGGGGCTCCGTCGATGGGGGAGCCGTTATTATATTCTTCGGCATTCCTCATTTGCATTTGCATTGGGTCTTTTATTTGAAAATTAACCGGCACCACCCTAGCCATCAGCCTACCTACCGGTCGCCATACAGGTCTCCTTTTATTGTCTTTTTTTTCCTGTTTAGGGCCTGATTCTGATACCGTAATGGGGGTTAATGGGTTTAATCCACAACTGATGAGGCTCCATTTGTCTCGTGGTTTCATGTATCACCCAATTCCCAGCAGCTTTATTCTCTCTCTTTTTTCTCTCTCTGTGTGTTTGTCGTAATTTGAAAAGTGAAAACGCCTGTTGAGAAGCATTTGAATTTTAATTTCTTTGCCCCCTTTTTTCTGTCTTTCTTTTTTCCAAAAAAAAAAAAAAAATTCGACGTAAATGTGGCTTTACAAAGTTGGTTACAAACCTAATTAGCTAACGTTAATGCAATCGCTGCCCCAGGGAACCGAAAACTTAATTTTAAGCGATGATGGAAATACCGCCACAGAATTATTTATCTCTTGCCTTATGTGGATCTCTGCATAAGGGAGGCTGTGTGTTTTCCCCCCATCCCTTTTTGGCTTCTCGAAGGACACAGCGTGTTTATTTTAGGCATTTAAGGGTTTCACCTCTTACTGTAAAAAAAAAAGAATATTTTTCTTTACAGAACCTGTTTTTGGGCTTTTTTTGCCTCAATGCTTAGATTAGACGTCAGCACAGAGGGATTTTAAAGAATTGAAACAGGTTGGGAAGGGCTGGGAACCGTTCTTTTTCATACAGGTAGTCCTCGACTTACAACAGTTCTTTTAGTGACCGTTCGAAGTTACGACGCCACTAAAAAATAAAGTAACTTTAGGTCCGGGTTTGTGTACGCGCAGAGAGTCCGCGCGGGGCATGCACTTCCAAACCGATAGGGAAGTTAAGTAGATTTGACCCTTGCCTATACTTGTATATCTCGCAGGCACTTCCTCCGGCCCTTCCTTGTGCTGCACGCACCTTGATCCCTCGGGGAGACGCACGACTTAATCTCTGCCCTGAGACACTGGATCGTCCTGGCTGCGGCTGACGGCGCTGCTGTTGCCACTTCCATAGCCTGCCCGCTGCTCTCACAGCGCCTTGCGCAGTAGTTAAATTTAGCACGCTTCACAATGGGGGAGACAGTGTCCCCTCCTCCTCCCCCCGGAGCCCTCTACAATGCAAAGCATCGGCCGTACCCAGGGCAGTTTCTCAGGGCAGAGAGCAAGATCAAGATCAAGGGAGGTACTAATACCACTCTATAAAGCCTTAGTAAGGCCACACCTAGAGTACTCCATCCAGTTTTGGTCCCCACACTATAAAAAAAGATGTTGAGACTCTAGAAGAAATGCAGAGAAGAGCAACCAGGATGATTAGGGGACTGGAGGCTAAAACATACGATGAACGGTTGCAGGAACTGGGCATGGCTGGTCTAGGGAAGAGAAGGACCAGGGGAGACAGGAGAGCGTCTTCCAATATTTGAGGGGCTGCCACAGAGAGGAGGAAGGGGGTCGAGCTGTTTTCCAAAGAGAAAGAAAGAAAGAGAGAGAGAGAGAGAAAGAAAGAAAGAAGAAAGAGAAAGAAAGAAAGAAAAAGAAAGAAGAAAGAGAAAGAAAGAGAGAGAGAAAGAAAGAAAGAAAGAAAGAAAGAAAGAAAGAAAGAAAGAAAGAAAGAAAGAAAGAAAAATCTGAGTGAATCATAGTTGGACAGAAGACATGGCTGGTCTAGTGAAGAGAAGGACCAGGGGAGACAGGATAGCAGTCTTCCAATATTTGAGGGGCTGCTACAGAGAGGAGGAAGGGGGTCAGCTGTTTTCCAAGGCACCCGGAGGCCAGACAAGGAACAATGGATGGAAACTGAACAAGGAGCGATTCAACCTTGAAATAAGGAGGAATTTCCTGACAGTGAGAGCAATCCACCCATGGAACAGAAGTTGCCTTCGGAAGTTGTGGGAGCTTCATCACTGGAGGCTTTCAAGAAGAGACTGGACTGCCATTTGTCAGACATGGTGTAGGTCTCCTGCTTGAGTGGGGGGCTGGACTAGATGACCTCCAAGGTCCCTTCCAACTCTGTTAATCTGTTATAAACGCCTGCGAGATATGGCAAGTACAGGGCTGCTTCGCTCCTGCTCTGGAATATGGAGCGAGTCTCCATTCCTCCGCCGTCGCCCTTACCTTCTCAGGCCAGGTCAGTGACTGGGAGGGGAGGGCGAGGGGGCGGGGCCAGCCAGTGGTGGGTTCAGTGGACAGAGAGCCACAGCAGGGGGGATGAAAGGGCCGCATGTGGCTCTGGAGCCGCAGGTTGCAGACACCCGGCCTAGATTTTTTTTTTTTTTAATTTGATTTATATGCCGCCCTTCTCTGGAGACTCAGGGCGGCTTACAGTGCGTTAAGCAATAGCCTTCATACTTTTGTATATTTATACAAAGTCAGCTTATTGCCCCCACAAACTGGGTCCTCAATTTACCTACCTTAGAAAGGATGGAAGGCTGAGTCAACCTTGAGCCTTGGCGAGATTCGAACCTGCAGTAATTGCAGGCAGCTGGTCTTAATAACCAGCTTAATAACAGGGTGCCTTAGACCACTGTACTACCAAGGCTCTACCAGATTCACGTATCATTTTAAGCCAGGGTCTTTTTAAATATAGTTCGTCAAACAGCAGCCTATCAAATTTGCAGATGACAATAAACTGGCAGGAACAGCCAACACCCCAGAAGGCAAGTTCGGGATCCAAAAGGATCTTGACAGACTTGGAACGATGGATCTTAATCCAACAAAATGAAATTGAACGTGGAGAAAAGCAAGATTTTACACCTGGGAAGGAAAAAAACCCAAAGGCACAAGCACAGATTAGGCGAAACCTGGCTCAAAAACAGTCACTGCGAGAGGGAGCTTGGAGTCAGAGTGGACCCTCACTTAAGACACGAGCCAGCCGTGTGCGGCAGCAGCCAAAAAAAAAGCCAACACGATTCTGGGTTGGATAAACAGAGGCATAGAATCAAAATCGCAGGAAGTATTAGCACAGCTTTATAAATCCTGAGTAAGGCCACATCCGGAATACGGCATCACCAGAATTAGAATCAGAATCAGAATAGAGCTGGAAGGGTCCTTGGAGGACTTCTAGTCCAGCCCCCTGCGCAAGCATTACATCCTAAACCATTTCAGAACAAGTGGTATATTACAAAAAAAGATGTCAACACTTTGGAAAAAGGTGCAGAGAAGAGCAACGAAGATGATTAGGGGACTGGAAGTTCAAACATAAAAAGAACGGTTGCAGGAATTGAGTACGGCCAGTCTAGAGAAAAGAAGGACTAGGAGTGACATGGAAGCAGTATTCTAGTATTTAAGGGGCTGCCCCAAAGAAGAGGGGGTCAACCTATTCTCCAAGGCACCAGGAGGCAGGACAAGAAGCAATGGATGGAAACTAATCAAGGAGAGAGCCAACCTAGAAGGAAGGAGAAATCTCCTGACAGTGAGAACAATTATATAGTGGAACAGCTTGCCACCAGAAGTTGTGGATGCTCCAACACTGGAGGTTTTTTTTAAAAAAAGAGTCATTTGTGTGAAACGGTAGAAAGGGGGTTGGACTAGAAGACCTCCAAGGTCCCTTCCAGCTCTATTCCGAATTGGAAAAACAAAATTGAAAAATGGTGTTCACACATAACGTTCAGCCACGAGGCAGGCACAGATTGCAAACGGCAACAACTACACGGAATCAAATCTTTTATTTTGATCCTAGATCAGCATGAAATAACACTGGACAACCAGATATGTTCATTATGCTTAGCCAAAATCAAATAAACCCCATTACTTGGCTTAATGTTGAAGACCCTGTTGTTCCGCCAGGCCGGGCTATCAGCATAATAATTTTAAATTGGGGTGTTTTAATTTTTTGGGGTTTTAAATCGGCTGTACACCGCCCTGAGTCCTTTGGGAGAAGGGCGGTATAGAAATAAAATAATAATAATAATAATAATAATAATAATAATAATAATAATATAATTATTATTATTATTATTATTATTATTATTATTATTATTATTATTATTATTATTATTATTATTATTATTATTAATGTGACATGATAAACTGGTCCACAGGTTAATCATGCCATTGAATAGGAGGAACTGATCATGATATAATATTTTCCACCAGATAGATAGATAGATAGATAGATAGATAGATAGATAGATAGATGAGAGAGAGAGAGAGAGAGAGAGAGAGAGAGAGAGATGCAGTTTTGCCTGCTAAACATGTAATAAATATCCATACACTTCGCTTATTTCCGACAACTGCAAACATGGCCATTATTCTGGTTTTTCTGTCTGCAGCCATTATAAAATTATTTGGGTAACACTTTTCAGTTTTTTTGTCAAGGGAGGCACGGGTTCCACCGAGGCATTGCAATAAATCTTAGCGCCTCCAACTTGTAGTTTGGATAGTACCATTTTTTTTTATTTTATTTTTTTATTTTGCTATGGAACGTATTGGCAAATTGTAGGTTATGGTTCTTTTGTCTGCTTTTGCTATCTTACTGCAGATTTTTTTCATTGTGCACGTCCTAAAATATCCTTTCTTATGAGTAGAGTAAAATAGAGTAAAGTAGAGCCTTGGTAGTACAGTGGTCTAAAGCACCCTGTTATTAAGACCAGCTGTCTGCAATTAAAGTAAGTTCGAATCCCGCCAGGCTCAAGGTTGACTCAGCCTTCCATCCTTTCTAAGGTAGGTGAAATGAGGACCCAGATTGTGGGGGCAATAAGCTGACTTTGTATAAATATACAAAAGGATGAAGGCTGTTGCTTAGCGCATTGTAAGCCGCCCTGAGTCTCCGGAGAAGGGCGGCATATAAATCAAATTTAGAAAAAAAAAAAAGATAAATAAAACGGCTGGGGGGGGGTGAGTGGATTTGACACAGGGTAAACCATGGGCTCCTCGGTGCCCTCTGAGCTTGGGGGTTTCCTTGCAGTCGTTTCATGACCCAACTAGGTAACATCATCAGTGCTGGAAAGGGAGTGGGGTTTTTGGAGAGGAGGAGGAGGAGGACGACGACTATGGGCTCCTTGGTGCTGTCTGAGTTTGGTAGTTTTCTTGCAGACGTTCCATTACCAAACTAGTTAACATCATCAGTGCCGCTACTGCTAATGTGCTGTTGATGATGTGATGATAATCAGTGCTGATTTGTACTGATGATGTTACTTAGCTTGGTAATGAAACGTCTGCAAGAAAATCAACAATCTCAGAGAGCACCAAGGACCCCCACGATCCTAGTTGTCGTCGTCGTCGTCCTCCTGCTCCTGCTCCTCCTCCTCCTCCTCCTCCTCTCTGCAAACCCCATTCCCTTCTCACACTGATGATGTTAGCTTGCTTATTTATTATTATTTATTTATTTATTTATTTATTTATTTATTTATTTATTTATTTATTTGTTGGGACTTGTATGCCGCCCTATCTCCACAGGACTCAGGGTGGCTCACAACAATTAAAACCGAACAGACAAAGTATTAAAACAGAAGTCCAAGTTAAAATTAAGAAATTCAATAAAAACCAGATTAAAACCCCCATCACTCCTCCTCCTTCTCCTCCCTCCTCCTCCTCCTCTCTGCAAACCCCTCTCCCTTCTAGCATTGATGACGTTCCCTAGTTGGGTGATGAAACGTCTCCAAGAAAACCACCAAGCTGAGAGAGCCCCCACAGTTCTCCTTCTCCTCCTCTTCCTCCTCTTCCTCCTTCCCCTCCCCCTTTTCCTCCTCTTCTGCAAACCCCACTCCCTTCTAGCATTGATGACGTTCCCTAGTTAGGTCATGGAACGTCTCCTAGAAAACCACCAGGCTCAGAGAGCACCAAGGACCCCACAGTTCGACCCTCAACTGCAAATATTCACCTTTTATCGGATTGCATACAGCTTTTTTTTTTAAAAAAAAATGTGGACAGAATACCCAAGATTGGGATCTGACCAGCACAAGAAAAAACAGACCTGTTATTTCTCATGACTTGGAAAATTTACATCTGTTGATGCCATCTAAAATTGCATTTGTGTTTTTTTTTTTGGTTGTTGAGTTTTTTTGGTGTGTGTTTTTTTTTTGCTGCCACCTCACACCGCAAGCTCATCTTCAGTTTGCATTCAATTATTATTTCAAGTTCTCTCTGACAAGCTCTATTGTCAAGCCTGGTATTTTCCCATCCTTTGAGTCTGAATTTCCCTTTTGTGTCTCTTCAGTGGCGTTTATAGGAATTTGAGATCATTTCTCTAACTCCCGAAGCCCCAATGACGTAAACATGGCCCTCGCTCTCTTCCGAGAATAATGCCTTATTAGTCACTTAAGTGAAGAAGTAGAAGGAATGCATTAAAAGCAAGAGAAGAATAAAAAATGTACAAGACCCAAAATGCAATTCCAAATTATCTTTCTGGGGCTCCTGGAACTGTGAGAATAATGGTAGGATTTAAAGCATTCCATCTCTCATTGTCTGTTCATAGTACAGCTCCTCCTCCTCTCTGCAAACCCCACTCCCTTCTAGCACTGATGATGTTAGCTATTTTGGTAATGAAATGTCTGCCAGAAAACCACCAAGTTGAGAGAGCACCAAGGACCCCACACTTGTCGTCCTGCTCCTCGTTCCTCCCTCCTCCTCCTCCCTCTTCCTCCTTCCTCCCTCTTTCCTCCCTCCTCCTCCTCCTCCTCCCATTACCACCAACCCCAACGTGTTTGAACTACACTTCCCAGCATCCCCAGCTAGCCATCTTAGCAAAACTGCTAGAAGAGGAGCAGTTTTCATCCAGATCAATCTGGATGGGGTGAAATTTGACCCCAAAGACGATGTCGAAAGAAATCCGGCAAGGAATTCACTTAACAGCCGCGTCACTGATTTAACAACTGCTGCGATTCACTTAACATCTGCGGCAAGAAAGATTGTAAAATAGGACAAAATCCACCAAGGACCCCACAGTCGTCGTCCTCCTCCTCCTCCTCCCACCTCCTCTCTGCAAACCCCTTTCCCTTCTACCACTGATGATGTTCCCTAGTTGGGTCATGGAACGTCTCCAAGAAAACCACCAAGCTCAGAGGGCACCAAGGACCCCACAGTTCTCCTCCTCCTCTTCTTCCTCCTCTTCCTCCTCCTCCTCCTTCTCCCCCTCCCCCTTTTCATCCTCTCCAAAGGCACCATTCCCTTCTAGCACTGATGATGTTACCTTGTTGGGTCATGAAACGTCTGCAAGAAAATCACCAGGCTCAGAGAGCACCAAGGGCCCCACAGTCGTCCTCCTGCTCCTCCTCCCCCTCCTGCTCCTCCCCCCTCCCCCTCTCCACATACTCCATTCCCTTCTAGCATTGATGACATTCTCTAGTTGGGTCATGAAACGTCTGCAAGAAAACCACCAAGCTCAGAGAGCCCCAAGGGACAGTTCAACCCTGAGCTGCAAATATTCTCCTTTATCGGTACCGTTTAAGAAATAACCGGTGGGGTGGGGGGGGAAAGGGGGCGGAGGAACCCGCTAAAACTAAGCCACCAAATAAAAGCTTAATTTTTTTTTTTTCAAGTGAGGCTAGACTGCCTGGCAGCTCCTCTCTCAGCTCTTCCCTTCTTGCTCTCCCAGCTTTTTCTCTCCCACCCTTATTTTTGACGCCTCCTCGTAGTAAGTGGAGACCCACATCATGTCCGGGTCTTATGAATGGATCCCTGGCAGCCATTCTGCGCGTGACTCAGCCGGCTTCAAAAACACGGTGTGTGTCAAGCTTGCATTGTCTTCTAATTTGAAGGGTGAACAAGCTGCGTAGACTGTGTCCAAGGAACCTCATGGGTGGATGCTTTGATTGTGTGAATGTTCGACTCCTCACAGCGTTAATGAGTTCTGCGAGATTCTTATTTCAGGCATATTTATCAGGACAGCTTGCTCTGGCTCTGGCTCTCTCTCTCTCTTTTTTTCTTTTTCCTTTTCACAGCCATTAGACAAAGCGTTTTATGGTAGCTGAAGGGCACAATTACCGAGCAGCAACCTAGCAATCTGCTTTTTTTTTGGGGGGGGGGGGCTTTCTTTCAATTTGCAATCTGCTGAACATCTTTTAAAGTAGGAGGTTAAAAGGGATGCTCGGTGCATAGGTGGGACTTCTCCCAAGTCAATTCTGCAACGG